>VDFB02083754.1:0-32584 GCA_007258455.2 Sequoia sempervirens
CTTATTCAAATTTTTATGTCAAGTTGCCTAACTTTGATTTTTTTTAATTTTCATTGCCACTTAAGGGCCTATTTTTTCCATGATGATCTTGTACATACCCATGCTTGCAAGTGATTAAGGGTGTCAAGATGATGTTCATCCAGGAATTCTAGCTCATTCATTTGAGACACTCCGTACTTTTCCTCATTTATCAAATTCTGCAATGATACTCACAATGATGGGAGCTCAACCTCGATAGGAAAGATGGCTTCTGATCCATAGAGAAGGGAGAAAGGGGTTGGCCTTGTAGGTGTGTGGATACTAGTTCGATAAGCCCAAGGAGCGAGATTTATTTGTAGATTCCAGTCATGACTAGCTTCATTAACTGTTTTGTTTAGGATTTTCAGGATAGCTTTGTTCGTTGCTTTTGCTTGGCCATATCCTTGGGGATAGTACGGGGTAGAGAATCGATGTTGGATATTGAATTTTTGTTATAGCTCCTTTACATACCGATTCTTGAATGGTGTTTCGTTGTGTGGGATGAGGATTTTTGGTACACCATAATGGAAAATTAGGTAATTCAAGATAAACTTGGCTATCTGCTTCCCAGTTATGTAGGTCATAGGAATGGCTTCAACCCACTTAGCAAAGTACTCAGTGGCGGTTATGATAAACTTATGGACATTGGATGAGGTTGAAGTGGTTTTTCCTATGAGGTCAAGTCCCCATTGCGGAAAAGGCCATGGTGTGATCATGGGTTGCAATTCTTAAGCTAGAGCATGAATTAGATCCCCATGCTATTGACATTGAATACATTTTTGTACATACTGATCAGTTTCTTTTTCCATGGTTGGCCAATAGTATCCCATCCTCAACATTTTCTTTGCTAATTTCATACAACTATAATGAGACCCACATATGCCATCATGCGCTTTTGTTAAATAAATTAAGGCTTCCTCTTGGTTAAGAAATCATAGTAATTTCCCTTCGATGATTTGATGGTAAAGGGTGTCACCTAGGATCATAAATTGGGATGCCTTTTTGACAAAGGTCTTTTTAAGGTTTAGGGTGATATCCAATGGAAGGGTTCCTCTATTAAGGTAAGTAAAGATGTCATGGTACCACAAGGATCTAGGACAAACAATGACACACGTGAATTAAGATTCAGAGATTTTGAAAGTTGGTACGAGAACCTGTTCTACCAAGAATTCACATTGGAGGATATTGTTTGGCATGTCTAGTAGTGATCTGATTGTTGCCATGGCATTTGCTGCTCTATTGTTCATGCAGGGAATCTATTCAAAAGTTATGTCTATAAAATGATCTTTGAGATTCTACACCATCTTCTTGTAAGGAGTGAGCTCACTATCTTTAGTTTGATAGTCGTCATTGACTTGGTTGATAACTAGCTATGAGTCTCCATAGACTTTCATCTCTTGTATTTTCCACTAAATTGCTATCCTGAGACTTGTGATCAAGGCTTTGTATTCACAAATGTTATTGGTACATGGGAATGATAGCCAGTATGACTTTGGGATGCAATCACCTTTGGGGGTGATGAAAAGAATGCTTGCTCCTGATCCATGTTGGGTGAACAATACATCAAAGTACATTTTCCACTGAGCTATGAGATTAATAAGGAGCATTAATTCATCAGGGAACTAAAATATTAAAGGGTTCTCATCATAGATGGGTTCTTCTGCTAGCTTTTTTGTGATCACTTATCCTTTGATTGCCTTGCACTCCACATACTCTATGTCAAACTTTGTCAAGATCATTTCCCATTTAGCCATTCATCCCGTGAGGGTTGCTTTTGATAACAAATATTTTAATGGATCAATCTTCACATTGAGCTTGATTTGGTGTGACAACATGTAGTGCCTGAACTTTTTTGAAGTGAAAACTAATGCTAGGATTTCTCAATGGGTGAATAGTTCATCTCATAGCCTACCAAGGTTTTGCTGATGTAGTATATGGATCTTTACTTTTCATTTTCATCATGTTGTGCTAAAAGAGCTCCTAGTGCTGCTGGTGTTGGTGAGATGTACAGGATTAGTGGCTTGTTTGGTATCGACAACATGAGCACTAGAGGTGTTAGTAGATAATCCTTCATCTACTGGAAAGCTTTATCACATTTTTGATTTCTTTTGTAAGTTATCCCTTTATGGAAAATATGTGAAAAGGGATGAATCTTATCTAATAGTGGGGCTATGAACCTTCTTATAGACTACAATCTTTTTTAGAATCCTCTCATCTACTTCAATGTCTACGGTGGTTCCATGTCTAGGATAGCTTTTAATTTTGTTGGATCAATTTTTATCCCTCTTTGTGAAACAATAAAGACAAGAAGTTTCCCTGATGTGACCCCGAACACACTTTTTTGGATTTAGTCATACCTTATATTCTTCAAACTTGTCAAAGATAGGTCCTAAGACTTGTATGTGCTCATTTCTCTTTGATTTTTTGAAAATATCATCTAGATAATCTTCAAGTGTTTTATGGATCATGTCATGAAAGATGAGTCATTGCTCTTTGATAGGTAGCTACTACATTCTTCAACCCAAATGGTATTACATTCCAGCAGTAGGTTACCCATGGACAAGTAAAGTTAGTTTTATATTGATCCTCTTTGGCGATTATGATTGGATTGTAGCCTAAAAATCCATTCATGAGCGTCAACATTTCATGCCCAATTGTTAAATCCACAATGAGATCGATGTTGGGAAGAGGGAAATCATCCTTTGGACATGCCTTGTTCAAATCTCTGAAATCAATGCGTATTCTGATGCTCCTAGTGGGTTTTGAGATCGGTACCAGGTTTGAAACCCACTCAAGATAATCTATCAGTCAGATGAATCCAATGTCAAAATTTTTTTGTACTTCCAGTTTAACTAAGAGTGCTATCTGTGGGTGCATCTTCCTTAATTTGTTCTTGACTGGTTTAGCATCAGGATAAATTGCAAAGTGATGTACAACCATTTCTGGATCAAGACTTGGCATATTTGTGTATGACCATGCAAAGTTAGCTCTTCTCTCTTTAATGAATGTTGCTAGGTTCTTCTATTCTTCGTCCAACAAAGATTCCACATAAAAAGTGATCTTAGGTGCTTCTTCTATTCCCACATTGACTGGAGTAGCCTTTTATGCTAACATCGTTGACTTCTCTGGATGCATAGCACTAAGGGGGAGATTGAATCCATCATCATTGGGCACCTCAAAGAGGTTTTCATTATTGGATGCGTCTTTTATTTTTTACTATTTTGGGACCAAAGAGTGCCACTAGGTGGTTTTCACTCAAGGATCGGCATGTTAATTGTATTTCATTTATTTTGCGAATGAAGGATTTGATCATCTCCCCATAGTATGACCCTATATCAAGCTTTATGTTGAAGCCTGATTTGTGATCTCCCCATGATAAGTTGTCTTAGAGTCCCATGAATTATGAGATTGCTTCATCATTTTTGAATAAATCTAGAATCAGTGGTCCTTGTTGGTCCATGTCAATGAGTTATGGGTATATTAGGCATATTTCAGTTGGTTGGTCATTTGAGACAAAAGACATGTTATGGATATCATAAAGAGGGTGTTGTTGTCAAATAGGTCAGCAACATCAAGGGGAAAGTCATCTAAGGTTGTATCACGTGATGTAGGTGACCAAGAGGAAGCCTCAACTTTTTTAGTAGAAATACCTTTTCCAATAAGAGTGACCTAGGTAGTAGTACAACCTAAGCCAAGACTTTTTAGTCATTTCTTCAAAATGATGAGTTCTGGTAAACCATTGTCATTCTTCCCTAGCTTCTCATTCTTATTATATCCCATGCTCTGCATTAGCTATAGGCCTTTTTTGTCATCTTCCATGAGAAGAACATGAATAGTTCGTTCATGTCGATAGAGAAGTTTAGAGATATCTTACTCATTGATGTCTTCTTGATTCATGCCTCCCCACTTAGTGAAGGTAGTAGCTGCCATCTTGATTGTTTCTAGTTATTTGGTGCTAGATGTAGGTTTCCTATGAGATTGAGGAGAAATAGGTAACTCTCCTAAGACAAAGGTGTCTTTCAATAGTTTGTAGCTTCCACAACCACCATCTTGAATCACTGCTTTGATGTCGGGTATGCTTTTCATTATGGGTATTTTTGATGCCGAAGTAGAGGCTAGGGATGATGAGTCAATAAATGAGCTTGATGGTGTAGGTCCTTCATCATTTTTGGGTATTTGTGGGATCTTATAAAACTTAGCCTCAATACTTTTGCAGTAGTAGAAAGGTTCAGGATCTCCATGTATAGTGATTTATGTACCTTCAAATGGAAATTTCACACACTGATGATAGGTTGAGGCTACAACTTTCAAAGCATGGATCTAGGTTCGGCTAAGTAGTATGTTATAGGGAAGATCAAGATCAAGTACTTGGCATGTAGTTTCTGCAATAAGAGGTCCCACTTGGATTGGTAGTGCAATGATTCCTTGTTATACCCATTCTTGGTTGTCATATGCTCTGATGGTAGTACTCTTTGTCTTCTCAATAGTATCTTTTGAATAACCTAGATTCTTGATCAACTGTAGGGTACAAATGTTTAGACCAACACCTCCATCTACCAAGACTCTTTTGACCTAGTTTTTATGAATGAAAACCTCAAGGTGTAAATCATGGTTATGAGATGGTTGTGATGGTAAATCTTGCTTGCAGAAGGTGAGAAGATGGTTGGTGATATGCCCTACCATAGTTTGCAATTGATTGGTATCAATGTTCTCAAGAACAGATGACTCAGACAAGGATTTTTCCAATATTTCCCTGTGTGCAAGGGATAACCTTAAGAGTTCTAAGGTTGATATCTGTGTAGGGGTCTATTTAAGTTTATCTACAATATTATACTTGTTAGGATTAGATGTGGAAAAAGTAAGTTGTGTCATAGATTGAGCTGGGACAACTCCTTGAATGGTTATTTTGCCATGTTGCATGGTGACTCCACATTTCGTACTAGCTCATTTGATGGTGAAAATAGTGATAACACTATCATAGGAGGCAACTACATTGGAATAGGTATGTTGAACATTGGTGTAATCCTTAGCTTTACCATTGTTGTTTTCTTTGCTATGATATGACATAGGGGTCTTGTATATCTTGAGATCCTGGTTCCTAGTTGGTACCTTGACATATATGGTATAATTCTCTATGAGATCTTGGATGAAATTATTGAGTTTCATGCAATTTTTTGTTTTATGTCCTTTAATTTTATGAGAGTCATAGAGATCACACTCGTTGTATCAGGATGGTTTCTCTTATGGTTCTTGGTAGTTCTCAAAGTTAGGAAGTGTTATCAGATTTTTCTCTACTAGTTTCTTCATGATCATTTCGATGGGTTTCGATAACTATGTGTACTTGTGTTTGGGATAGTTCCTATTACTAGTTTTCCTTTCTTGCATGTTGGTGTTATTGATCTGATTATTCTATGGTGGTACCATTTGTTGCATAGTTGGTTGGATGTTAGAAACTTGATTATTATTGGATCTAGGAGCACTTAGTATGACCTTAGCATCTACCACACTGTCATTTGTTACATTTTTTTTTTAGCCCATACATGAGGTTTCTCATTTGAACTGGTTGAAGGATGGTCGTCTTTGTAAGCTTGGGTATTTCCTTATGATATTAGGGCTCTTTCAATGTTAAGGGCTCTCAAAACAAGCTCGTCATACAATGTGATGCATTGCATTTTCAAGTGGAATGATAGATTTGGGTCCAGGTTGGCTATAATGATTCCCACTTGTTGTGATTCCCACTTGTTGTTTGTTAGGAATAGGCCACTTGCTTTTACTAGCTCTTTCTCTCCATCATTGTAAGAAATTAGTGAAGGTTTCTCCTACATTTTGTTTAACAATGTACAACTCTTCTAGACTAAAGTCCATGTCAAGATTGAAGGAGAAGTGATGAATGAATTTATCAGTGATTTGTTGAAAATTTTTGACACTAGGAGGCAACTAAGAAAACCAATCCATAGCAATACCTGTTAAAATTTGAGAGAAGAGGCACATTAGATATGTATTGTTGTAAGCCACTTCCATGCACATGATGTTAAATTCTTTGATATGGTCAATAGGACTTCCTCTCCCTCTATATTTTTCAAACTTGGGGATTTCAAAACTAGGAGGGAATGGTATCATTGCTATGTTTCGATCAAATGGGTAAGGATACAAGTTCTGTGTATGAGTTTTCTTTGTCTTTCCCATGCGAAGGTCCTTCATTTCTTGTGAGAGTGATTTCAATTGTGATTCTATATTGTCTTGTGGATTGGGTGGAGGAACATATGGTGAGATGAAAGATGAGTTATATGGGGTGTATGAAGGTGTGAGATTTTGTGAAAGTGATGAATATGTTCTTCATGTGTTTGGATTGATGATGTTAAAATGAGGATAATAGGAACCTTGTTGCTATTGTTGGGCATATTGTTGAGCTAGTAAGGCTTGTTTTTTAGATTGCTATTGTTGTTGCACCACTAGGGCTTGTTGTTGGGCCTAGTGTTGTTGCTGTGCTAATAAAGCTGCTTGTTATGCATGTTGTTGTTGCATGACTTGTTGTGCTACTAAGGCTTCTTGTTGGGTTTGTTGTGTGATGGAAACTTCTTGTTGTTGTTGTGCTAAGGATGCTTGTTTTTGTTGTTGTACTAAGGCTACTTGCTAAGCTGGTAAGGTTGCTTATTGTGCTTGTTGTGCTAAAACTACTTGCTGTGCTTGTTGTTGTTGTCATGCTAAAGCTGCTTGTTGTGCTTACTGTTGTTGTGCTAAATTTGCTTGTTGTGCTTTCTTTTGTTGTATGGCTTGCTGATAAGTTTGTTGTGCTTGCTGTAGAGCTAAGGCATGTGCTTTCAATGTGGGATCAGGTGGTTGTTGAGACATATGTGAAGGATTATGGATATTGATGTTTTGAGTGGGTAGTGGATTACTGGTGAAAGGTGGAGGGTTCCCTTGGTTTAACATTCTTTGCAATATGGTAGAATGCAGTGGAGGAATGTATGTTTGAGGTCCTGATTGATTTAGCATAGAAAAGGGAATTGTTGGAAAATATGATGTGGTTAAATTTTGCAATGGAAATGACACATTAGGACCTTGAGTCCATTGATTGAATAGATTCCCTTGTCCTATGTTTTGAGGATTGCCTTGTGTAAAAGATGTAAACAAAGGATTCATGATCAAGGTGTGTGTAAGAAAATATGTGAATTAAACTAATCTATAACACACAATAGATACAATGTGTTACATTAAGGAAATATAAATTAACAAAAAAAAATTCGATAAAACGACTCCTTAAAAACATTCCATCCTCCTCTATTGCTAGATGTTCTAGTAATTGTGCTCTTAGATCTTAATTATGCACTAATCACTGGGATGCCACCTGAGAAATGAGTATCCTCTAAGCTAGAATGCAAAAACTATGTCTACACCTACATGATTTGATGTTCTTGATTAAATGATGAACTAATTGATATGTAGGATAATGATTTGTTGTATACAGAATGCTATAAAAGTGATGCACTATTGAATTATACTAATGAAAATGATATGAGAATGATCCTAAATGCTATAAACAATCTAAGATATATCTAAGAATGCAACCATTATTCTAAAATACTTTCTATACTATTCTAAACGTTGAATCAAAATGCAATTAAGCTCTCAAATGCTAAATGGATTTTTTGCAGAGTAATGTTATGCAATCTTCTCTTATGAAAAATATGTAAATGAGCCTCTATTTATAGATTTCACCAAGGCATTAGGTGAGTTGGTAGCAATGGACGATCAAGATTAAGTCTGGAGAGATCGTTGGTGAGAAATGAGGAGGTTAGAGAGAATTAAGGAAATTGTCCCCTTTAGTAGAACAAACTTGCCAAGTGTAGAAGAGAATCAATGGAAGGAAGAAGCCATGTGTCCTTGAGTTGGTTAAAATTGTTGAGAGTAAATATCCATTTTAGAAATTAGGAATAATTATCCTCACGTGACACATGGTGAGTTGGAAGATGAGGTGGAAGGAGGTTAGGAGAATATGGAGAAATGTGACAAAATTCAAATTTAAAAATTCAAATTTAATGGGAGAGAATGAATCAAATAAAAAAATTTAGTTAAACTTGTTTATTTTAATTAAATCATGAAGAAAGTGGTTTAGATAAGAGGAATTAAGAAATATGAACTATATGAATAAGCTTTTCAATTTATTTATATAGTAGAGGAAATAAATATTTTATCAATTAAATAATTGATATTTAATTAATATTCTCCAGGCCAATTTTGGATTTATACACAAGGTACTCCCAAGATTGATAGAACTTGTAACCAAGGGATTATTTGAAGGTGGATTGATGGTAGATGATGTGGAAATAGTAGATGGAATGGGTGAACCCACTGTAGGGTTGGATAAATATATCTCTATTTGTGTTGAGGGTTGATTCTGTCATACAGTATTGACATGCCATTGTGTGTTGTTTTGAGATATTTGGTCTATACTGCTTTTCCTGATAGTAGGCATACTTGTGGTACTCATAGGTGTGGATGAAGGGTGTCCTCGAAATGTCGAAGTGGTGGTGGAATAATGAATTTCAAGTGGAGTGCATAGTTGTTTTGGATCTTCAGGAATGGGAGGAGCCCCAAAATTAGGTGTCCAAATGGTGGTAGGAGGTGGAGGATTAGTTTCAAGAGTACCCACAAGTGTACTACTTTCAAATGGTGAAGTGTGACCAAAATATTTAGCAAGGCTGGTTGCAAGACTAGGTATGTAAGTTTGACTTAGCCCTTGTGATGGATTTGTGAAATATTGTGTTAAACTCTATGCTACAAACATTGGGGAGATAGGAGCTACACTTTCAAAGGATTGATGTTCCAAAAATTCTTCCCTAGTGAGCTCAAATGGGCTTTTCATGATGTATTTGATTTCATATGGTCTTGAAGGAGATGATGGTAGTTGTGATGGGGTGACATGGCTCCTAGGATCAAATTATAAAGGATTTGGATCACTTGAGCTAAATGTAACTTTGTTTCTCTCCATGATTTTCTTGTGTTGTGATCTCATCTTTACCATAAATTTTGTGTTAGCTATGGGAGAGTTGTGTTGAGTTTTGTAATGTTTGAAATCTCTAGTTGACTCAAACCTAGGTAAAAGGGATGCTCTAAGTCTTTTGGGAGAAATGATGATAATGTGGGATGAAAAGATGGGTGATGTGGGAAGTGATCTTTGCAAACATTTTGGAACAACACTTTTGACTTGAGTTTGACGTTTTGATGTTGGGATAAAGGATGCTAATGAACCTAGAAATTTTTAGGGTAGACTTGTGACCTTCAAGATAAACTAGTTTAGAGATGATAACTATCTTAACTAAGTTCATGGAAAATGATACATTTCACATACAAAGCAGCTAAGGTAGCAGTTGGTTTGATGTTTAAGTCCCAAAGTGTTGGTGTATTTGAAATTTTGCAAAGATAGGTGAAGTGAAGGATGAAGTTTGGTAAAGGGGTGAGTGAAATTTTTGACCCAATGTTGACCTAAAGTGAACCTTTTATCTTGACAAGACCAAGGTAGTGAGAATGATGCTAGAACTCTAAAATGTTCAAATCCTAAAGACTCAATTGTTTTAGAAAATTAGAGGACGAATGGGAATGTTCAAACCTGTTTGGGCTCTCCTAGCTCGGGCATAAAAGTTTCTAATCAAAGTGTAATGATTGTAGTAAAATATTGAAGCCCACTTTTGACCATACCTTGTTCTATGATTCCTATTTTTGAAATGGAGTGTTGGAGACTTTCCCTTATGGATTTTGACTGCTTGATAATCATTTAGAGGAGTTGAGTATTGTGAAAGAGACTAGGATTTTGACTCCAAAAGAATGCATACAATTCTAGACTGTACCTTGAAGTGTGTCTATAAAAGTTTGCTACCAATCTGTTTCTATTCTTGTGAACTACTCAAAGGTGTTTCTTAAGAGCTTTTGAAGTGAGATGCCTAAGTCTAAAATGAGGACTTGTAGACCTTGGCTTAGGGATCCTGATTTTTTAGGAGATCATGTGGAAACAATTTAAGTTTATGGAAGAAAGGAAGATATTTATTGCCATGCAGGTGCTGGTAATAGGGGCCTTCCAGCCTCAATATCAGTGTGTTCTTCTTCTTCATCTAAAATGGTTGTTGCATTTCTCCACTGTGTGTTTCCTTATTTTCAAAAGTGAAGGTTCTCAAACTGCTAATACGATCTGTTTGTTCACCATTTATGAGTTCAAAGTTTGGTTGAATTATAACACTTGGAAGATCAGGTTGTTCAATGGGAGAAATTGATCTCCAAATAGTCATGTGGGGTTCATTTATAGTCAATTTATCTTTTCTTAAGTTAATTGATTTTACCATAAACACTTGTCTTTGATTATGTTTCCAAACTAGATGTTTATGTCAAAAACATCATAACTTTCACAATGTCCATTTCATGAAAATCATGAGGTTAAAGCCATAATTTCCTATGTTGTCTTTGGGAGAAATATGGGTTTGAGATTAATGTTAAGATATTTAGAAATCACTAAGGATAAATCCTTAGGACAAGCAGTAGTATCAAGGCTAACTCAAGAAGTCCATATTTGAGCCAAAGTCTTTGAAATTTGGATAGTGAATGTTTGTTTTTGGATCATTTTGAAACCAAGCAAAGTGTTAAACTAACTCACAATCATTTACAACCCTAGGATAGAAATGGCTATGTTTGTTGAGTCCCCACTAGGATTTCTCCAAACACTAGACAATGCGAATAGTTAGAGATTTGGCAACACTAGCTCCCCTCCACGACACACACTTCTTGGCACCACCAAATCTCAAAATCCTTAAAATTTGGAGATTAAAAGGAATTTTTTTTGTTTCTACAATTGAATAGTATGGATGTGGGGTAGCTTTAGAATGTTTGTTCTTCCACCAACAAATATTTTAGGATTTTGGCTGCTAAGCAAATGGGTTGTAGTAAGGGTAATTAGGGACGTGGCACCTTGCGAGCGTCCAACAAGCCACTAATGGCTTTGATCAATCCTACTAGGGGATCTTATAATTTTTATAGTAGTAACCTATTCTGAAAGATGCTATATGGCTAAGGCCTACATACCATGAGGACTTCAGAGTTTAGTCTTATCCATTTATGTACCGGCCCAAGTGAAAAACCAGTTGGAGTCACCTTCGAATTGGTCTTAGGAAGGCCCCTCTAAAGATAAAAAAAAGTAAGGGAGTACACTTGTAGTTTGATTGCCCAGTTTGTGTAAAGCATAAGGAGGGAGCATACATAATGTCTCTTTCTCACACTAGCATGATTGTTCAATATTAAAGCCAATTGAAAGATGTGGGTGATTTTGCAAAGTGTTAGAGAATGTTTATGTTTCTCAAGATCACCAAATGGTGCGAGAGAATTGCATACGCATTCACCAACAACGTTGAAAATCACAAAACATAGAAAACAGTTGTCAATTTTATCCTTTCAAAGCAATGATGAGTTCATTTTAAGCACTAATTGAAAGATGTGATGTGAGGGTTCAATTTTATCTAACTTTGAGCGTTCATTTTAAACCAAATTGAACTCTAGTGCATTTCCTAAAGTAGAAAGTAGAAAGCATGAAATTGGGTTATAATTGCCCCAAATCATCAAACGCTTGTTACAATCATAGAATTTGAGATAGAGAATTTCTTTTACTTTTTCTCCATGTCCTTAAAACCTGCAAAACCCTGTTAGTCTAACAACCAAAACATAGTCAGGAGTGCATTAGTAATCAGATAAACTAAAGAAATTAAGTCACATGTTGAAAAAACAAACATAAAATTTCTTACCCTGGCTAGGTGTCGCTGAACACGATAGCGTCACAGTTTGAGATTTGGGCATCGCTCTGGTGAAAATGGGTGTCGCTCTACAACAAGACCAATAAGCATGATCATGTCGCTATTTTGATGGGTGTCGCTTCTAACGATGGCGTTGCGATTTGGAATTTGAGAGTGTCAGACTAGTGAGTTTGAGTGTCACTGTTTTCATTTTTCAATATCTCCAAATTTAATACGTGTCACTATATTTAAATTAGTATCAATAGATTAAATATGCGTTGTTGTTTCAAATTGACAGGGCGTCACTTTATGGCGACACTATTGAAATATCATTGTTGTTTGTGATTTGAGTGTCGTTGCAACCTGCAAAATAGCATGAAAATGGAATTCGAGCTAAAAAATAGTTATATTATCAATTTTCCCTCCTAGCTCTAGAATGTGATGTGAAAATATCAACATTGTAAAAATTATGCTTGATCCACGAAGAATTGAAACATAATGGAGCCACTAATACTCAAATCTCAACAAGATCATTCAAATGAAATTGAAATTAAACATTTTATCAAAACCTAACATACTCAATTATGAAAGCTTTCAAAACATCTACTCTAATCCATTTGAAACTTATCCCATTGTGGAATTAGTGTTGTGTTGATGTGGAATGATGACCCTTTCCCAATCTTGTGATTAGTGAGCCTGTTTCAGTCAATTCCATGGAAGAAAATTGATGTCATAATAGTGGTTTACAATTCCTGAGAGGAACAAATTTTAGCTGAAATCACATATTTTTAGAAAATATAATGATTTAAGCATTAAAAATTTCCATTTTAAGGATTCCAATTGAAGAGGGTTTGATCAAATCACCTTAGATCAAACCCCCTTGGATAGAACCTCGCTAGTTTTAAACCATACCTATAAATACATCTCCTTTACACCTATCAAAATGTTGATAAAAAATCACTTTTGATTTAGCTTTGGGGATCAAATGAATTCATTTAAAATTTATTTCAAATGATTATGGTATTCCTCAGAACAAGCTATCCAATGAATATAATTTTAATATGTTTTGGTTTTATGTATTTGTTTTTTAAGTTTTATTAAATATAGGTTTTTCATTGAAAATGAATTTCTTTGTTCTTCACATGTGGAAAAATAGGAGATTATCAAAAAAATTGAAAAATATGAGTGCACCGGATATTGAAGTCCTTGATCCAACAAAAAATTAAATTAAATTTTGACATATAAAAAAAGTTACGCATATGGTCGTGTGTCGAATTGTAATTCATTTGACTTTGAAACTTGATTAAGGAAAAAATATTCAATAAAAAACTATCTAACCAAGTGGAAGCACTAGATATCAGAGTTAAAATCTAAATTTGAAAGAATTAGAATTTTATCCTTCATGGAAAAAAAGTTATGCATTATATGGTGTACATCACTTTTAAAAAATGTTGAAAAAATCAATTTTCGTGGGAGATGAAAAGAAGTGCAATTTGATTCCAAAAAATTTTGAAAAAATATTTTTAGAATCTAGACAAAATTTGATGAGACTCTAGTTTGTACCATCTTCAAATTCTCACTTTAGCCTATAGGTGCCCTAATGTGAAGATTTAGTTAAAAATAATAATTCCTGTCGGTTTGGCCAAAAATTGTAAACCACTATTATGGGATCACCCATTATATCAAAACCATTGTGATTAATGTATGAAAACCTAGATTATCCTAAAAATGAACATGATGCAAGCTAAGTTACCATGATTTTATGCTACAAATGATCTAATTATGCTATTTCTAAGATAATCTAAGCTAAAATTATGCTAAAAGATGAAAACCCTAATTCATATACAAACTAAGATGGATGCATGGAAGCCATTAATGGATGCTCTAAGCTATTATGCAAAAAATGAACTAAAAATAAGCTAACAAGTGAGTAAATTGAGAGTATGGATTCAAGTGAATTAAACAACATATGTAAATTGAAAGATGGATCCATTTGTCTCCAAATAGTGACCTATTTATAGGAGAGAAAGCGAATGAATGGTTGAGATCAAAAATATTAATCAATGGTTCAAGACGAAGGGGAGAGAGGCATGGGTCATTAATTCTCATCAATGGATGAT
Organism: Sequoia sempervirens; assembly: GCA_007258455.2. Taxonomy (NCBI): domain Eukaryota; kingdom Viridiplantae; phylum Streptophyta; class Pinopsida; order Cupressales; family Cupressaceae; genus Sequoia; species Sequoia sempervirens. The sequence continues at coordinate 13,910 of VDFB02083754.1, forward strand.
AATGCAAGATGGAAGTTAATCAAGGGCTCACACTTGCTTCAAAAAACACTTTTGACCATCTCATGGGTCAAAGATAACTTGCTCAAGAGGTTGAAGGTTTAGCTTGTTCAAGAAGCCAAGTGAGTTGATTGGAGGAGAGAGAATATTCCTTAGAATATTCCTTTTGGATGAGGAAAAAGGTAATTTACAAATTAAAAGAAAGTTTTAATTATGCAAAAAAGGGGATAACGAATATTCCATGGGAATATTCCCTTTGCTTAGAGGAAAATTAGTTTAATTGCTAATTAAACAAGGTTTAATTTATGAAATTAGGGTATTTGGAGGAATAAAAGAGATATTTATTAAATTAGACGATTTAATAAATAGGGAGGGGTAAAATGATATTTAATTAAATAACTTAGGGTTATTTAATTAAATAAGATGACTTAGGAGATTAAATTAAATATTTTTATTTATTTAATTTAATTAGATGAAGTGTTAGTGCGAAAAAATATGAATTAACCCAATTTAATTAATTAGGCTAATAGATGAAAAATGATGTAATTAATTAATTAGCTAGGCTAATTAAATCAATTAAGGGAAAATAGGATGGATTAAAGAGGAAATGATGTTAGTAAATGTGATTTAAATGCATGACATTGATTAGGACATTTTTTCAATGTCTACACATTCTAACCCTAATGAATGTATTTTCCTTCCTCAAAACTATATTTCAATGCATTCCAGGCCAAATGCATGCATTTCCATCCCTTAAAATATGTTTTTTCTTGACAACCATAATTTATTATATTTTGGTCACTCTTTCTTTTCTTCCCTTTTATTTATAGCCCAATAAACCCTAACCCTATTCCTTCGCACTCTTCTATAAAAAATGACATTGGATCCATGTATATCTTTTTTATCCCAACACAAACATGAAGACAACTAAACATAGATAATATAATTTAGGAAGCTTGAATTGAGAGGTACAAAGTGCTCAAATGCCACATACTAGATGATAGTTTAGACATTATAAAATGTAAATAATTTATTATAATCCTAAATTTCCTTAGAGGTTTTCTAACCAATCATTGTTCTATAAATGAATAAAATACATAATTTAACTAGGAGAATAAGGGTTTGGAAATAGACGCAATTAGGGACCTTGAGAGGGGTAACATTTCTTGTATGTTTAGCTTGACTAAACATGCTCAGGTCACCCTATAGTATGGTAGTGGATTGTCCATAAAACTATTAGCTATCTACAAGCTTGGAAGTTTTTAAACCCACTAAGTAGTTACTCCAAAATCAGAATAACCAATATGGGATGAATTCTAACATTGCATCCTAGTGTTTCACTTATTTCTCACAAAGATTTCTAACCAAATTGGAAGATTACTTTGGGGAAATAATAATTTGGATAAATTTTCTATTTTACAAGATAAACCAAGAGCTTGAATTAAATCAACCTCGCTTAGCCCCTTTTGAATACAATCAATATTTTTGGTCATGCCTTTGACATAAATCAACATATCTCTTATCTTAACAATTTTAATACATCCTTTTATTACTCAACAAAAGGGTATCTCATTTGAGATTTCCTAACTTATAAATTGAGAAAACCTCACATCAACCCTAGTTTCAAATCCTTCACAACTTTACCTCTAATTCTAATACCCCTCTCTCCTCTCAAACAAAACCTCACCTTCTTCCAAGTTCTCCAACCTACATTAGCACTATCCCAACACCACCCATATCCCATACCCTATCATTCGCCTCTCCTCCTAACAATTTCACTAACCTATATACCTTCATTTTGATAGATCCTATTGAGATATAATCCTTGATGAAATATGATAGATGATCAATAGGTACAAATAACTAACAAATATTGAGATTATTTTTTCCATTAATATAAGTTTTCATTCCTCTACCTTGTAGTTGAATCTTTCCTTGTTGGAATTTCAAGACCCAAAAGTTGACCCATTCTTGGTGAACATACTATATCTATGATTTAATGAGATAGTCAGCTAGTGATCTTGGTAAAATATTCAAAGATCTAAATGTTTATAAGGATGACATAATTTATAAATATTTCTTTGAACTGAGGGATATTCTCACCCCATCAAGAAAGCATCTAGTTAAAAATGGTTTCTTCTCTCATCACCTACATGTTATTTTCAAGTATGATAGAAAATATCAACGGGATCCACCTTGTAATAGCTAATTATGAACTATTTAGAAGGTAGTGTCATTACTTGACTCTCCTCACTATGATGGGAGTAATGGAGTAGTTTTGGGTCTTTTTCTAATTAGATCACCAAATTCTTAGTCACCTTTGGTTCCAACTAATCTAAATTTACTTGTGGGACTTACTCCTCATCGATGACCACTCAATTAGGTTTTGTTCTATCCATGACCCTATTGGTTCCTAAATCAACAGATCCACTAAATCCAAGAAGTAAGCCACGTTTCATGCTCAGATATAGTGTAGAATTTGGCCAATGAATAGGAAATGAGATTGGAACACATTTCCCTTGCACTTCAGGCTCTATAGGACCTAGAGGGGTTGACCCTTTTAGCAACACCTAAAGATTCAGACACACACTCAATAGGGTATTGCTTAACATATAATGCTCTCACAAGAATATGCCAAGAAACATGAAATAGAACTCAACATTGGCTAAGATATTGGGAAACTTTCATTAACTAGCATGGAGAACAAGGTAGATACAAATAACCCATAAAATAGAAAAAACAAAATTGAATGGTTTGGATTGTTTCTAAAAATGTCTTAGGCTTTTGGATAGATCAATGCCTAATCATGGGCCATAGAGTCAAATATAAAACTACAACATAGATCTTATCAGCAAACTAGGTTCAACCAATGGATTTAGAATATGTTAATGCCTTACATTAACAAATCCACTCATGTAATCATAAATTTTTACTTACTGAATCCCACTCGTGCACTCTAAATCATAATTATCTGATCAAAGTAATTTAACTCTTTACTTGTCAGAGAACCATGACCAAACAACACAATCATAGGAAAGTTGTGATGACAAATTCAAAAATATTTGATATATTGAATTCATATGATTAAAAGCTTACAAATTTGGAGACAAATTCATGACAGTAATATGTTGTTGCAAAAATTGGTTAACACTTGATCATAAAACCCAACCATTACAATTTACATACTCCTTTTATGAGTCAAACTCAACACTATTCTACATTACTTCCCTAATTCATAATTTTAGAACCCTTACAAATGAGAAAGAACGAATATAAGAAGAAGAAGAAGAAGCAACCCTAAAATCAATTCGTGGAAGACACATGGGATCTTGATGTCTATCCAATCTGCAACAAGAAAATGGAAAAATCATCTCTCTTCTCTCCTCATTTTACCCCTATAGCTGAAAAATATCTTCCTCATACCATGAAAACCCTTTTACTATGCTTTTTCCATTTATCATTTCACCAATCTATATAACCTTCTTACCCATGAGAAAAAATCATTCCCTTATCCATATTACCCAATAGCCAAGAATATTTTTTACTACAGATGGAGAATTCACCATGAAAGCTTTTAAATGGTGAAGATGTAAAAATCACCTTATTGGACAAAATACAGATCTCACCTGTGCCTCTTTTTAATATTTTCCTAGCAAAACTTGTAAAATGTTTATTTTAGTGCCCAACCACTAAAATTTCTTTTATTTACCTATGAGAACTTTCATTTTCATATGATCGGTTTGTGAAAATCCTTTCACTCGTGCCTTTTATATTTAAAACAATTTCACCAGTGCCTTTTATTTTACATTTTATATCTAAATTTTATTTTTTCAATTAGTGAAAATTTTAAAATTTTATCGGGAACTTACCCCTTTCCCATTTTATACTTTAATATTCTATATTTACTTCTCTTCACCTTAAAAAAAAACTTAAAAAAATCCCCTTTTAAATGTTTCTCCCATGCATCCTTTTACATTTCATACTATTATTTAAAATTGAATTAAAAAGTTTCGGGCCCACCCTCTGTGTGGAAAAGCCCGCTAACCCCGCTACCTTCCTGTTGATGTCATCCTCCATCCCGCAGTGCTAGTGGGCTAGAGTGGGGATGCATCCACAATCCTCCCTTTAATGTTGTCCATTGATCAACTCTTATGTTTTCCCTAGTTTTGTTGCTTCCCCTTTAACCATAGTGCCACCATTAAGTAAATGTTTGTAGTAGTCAACTTGAAACTTGACCTTCTTCCCATCGCAACCATGAGTGAAGGTTTTCCACAACCAGTGATCACTTGAACACAAAGAGGGAACTTGTTGATTTAGGTGCAGCTCAAAGAACCTCCACCAACAATACATTTTTTCTCTTGAAGGGTTGAAGCAATAAGCTATAGTATTATAGCCCACATTAAACAAAACATGTAATTTGGGGGCACCAAATACGATGCCCTAAATACATTCTTTACAAAACCATCCCTGTTCAGCTTCACATTTTTTTTGAGCTGAATGAGATAAAATTTGGGCACAACTACAAAATAGAATTTCCTCAAACAATTTTGATACATTTTTTCTGCAAGCACAAACCACCTCCATGAAATAGTAGCTATGATGACACCATTGGTTGGAAGAGACCCTCTAGAGCTCTTAGGAAGTTAATTTTTAGTTTTGGGTTGAATTTTTTTTGAATCCTTGTTACAACAAGTACAATATCATGTCCTGGTTGAGTGAACTTTTCTGTGCAATCCATGACCTAGAAGTAATCAACTACAAAGTATCTTGTTGGATTTATATCTATTACCAATTTTCTAGGCTATTTGAAGACTCCGGTAATTTCTTGATATCTGCTTTTATTTCTAGAAGTTTCATTTTGAGTTGTGCTTCAAGTTACTTTGCCTTTTCTGCATTGATTCTTTGTATTTGGATATAGGTGGTACAATGTTTTGCTTCATAGTTTTCAAAGCATTTCATCATGCAAGGATATTGAGAGTTCAAAACATTATGACATGATTCATTACATTTTAGCTCCTTCCTCATTTTCTCCCAACACTTTACAAACTTTGTGTGTCCACACGTATCAAATGTATACATTAGTTCCTGCTGACATGATCTCATTTCTTCGTCCTTTGAACACTTCTTTGTTATTTCATGTCCACAAACATAAAAAATTTGATGAGTTTTATCCACCTTATGTGCATCCCAGAGTGGACTAGAAGAAAATAAGGAAGAAGTTATATCTCTGGAGGCAATGGATTGTTTCCAGACCAATCAAATACTCCAAGCATAGAAAGCCACATTTTTCCCATGAAGGTATTGCAGTAGCACCACCATGGTCCAAAATCCATGCACACCCTTTTTCCATTGCTCCTAATCCTTCAATTGTATGATGCTTGCAAGACTGTGAATGTTTGATCCACTTTATTCATTACAAGAGGAGAATTGGAATGAGAAAATTCTTTTTGAACTCTATTTATAGGCCTCACCAACAACACTTGTGTGCCACAAGTTGGATCCCCATGTGGGCTTGACTATTTTTTTTAATTTTGAAACAAATTTTACCTTGAATTGATTTTTAAATGCTTCTACACACTTCTAGAGAGAAAAAATGGAGTGGGTTGTCATTGAAATTTGCTTTCTAGCATATTTGCACAGTGACCAAAACAGGTCAAGTGGCCTCTGGAATCACCTTGGAAAACTAGTTAAACAACCTCTTGAAGTCATGAAAATGCACGAGCATGCATACATTTGATCTAAGAACTTAGTGCAACAAATGGATTGGAAAAATTCGTCTCAAGGTGCAAGATATTCATTGACAAAATGGCTCACTTGGACTTTTCTGCAACTGCACTTGGTAAAAACCAGTTAGGGCTCACCAAATCACCCGCTTGAAAAAATATCAAATCACCTCCTGGGAAGCTACCATTGGAAAAATTAGATCATTTGGGTCCATTGAGCATGTGCAAGAGTTATTTCCTTCAATCCACATTGTTCACAAGATACTAGGGTTCAAAGTTGACCTTAAAACATTCTGTAAATGCTGGTGTAAGAATAAAACAAACTACATTTTCTTTCAACCTGGTAAAAATATCAAACTTGATCTTGTGGCTCTGAAACTGGACTAGGGAGCATATGAATATGAGGGGAATCAAAATAACCAATCCATTTTTGATGACGATCACTCAGCTATGAAATATCAGTCTAAATAGGAGGCCACTTCACAGGCTTGAGAGTTTGCAAACAACAAAATAGTCCCAAAACCCTCCAACTTTTATTTTCAAAACCCTTTCAAAACTCATCATAGGAAGATAAAATAATAAATACATGTTCACATATGTCAAATGAATACACTCACCAAGGGATTTGGCATGAAAGTCAACTGGCTCCGAATTATGACCCTCCAAAGTAGGTCACTTGGGCAAATTTTTTAGGTACACTTTTGAGTGTGCAAAACAAATTTTTTCAACATGGGCACTTCAAATTTGAAGGTTCCATCTGTGGCTCTAACTGGGGATGCATGCCCCTTGCAAGCATGGAAAGATTCCAAATCTTTATGGAGGACACCAAGTGTCAAAACCATTGGGTGCTCTAAAACTTCTCCTTTATTCAAATTTTTTACCTCATTTGATGGCCCCAAGCCACCAAATGAAAAAGGGAAGTCAATATTTACCCCTATCAAACACCATTCTATTAAAGGATCTGATCTCCCTCAATCCATACTTATCTCTATCACACCACAACAACATGAGTGACTACACTTTTGCAAACACAAGTATCAGGCTGCCTTTGTACAAGTGGAAACTTGCTCCATGTTTAGCTTTGTTGTCACATGGAAACAAAATCACATAGACCAGATCACTACCAATCTCTTCATTTTCTAATTTTGTAGCAAGTGATAACATATGAGGATAATGATCAAGACTACATGAATACACAATCTTATCACACATACTAACCCCTTCATAATGATTATGCTCAGAGAAGATATCATGCCTCAAAAACAATGTGCAATCCTCCTGTGTGTTGAGCAAAGAATGCTCACACATTTTTATCTCCCTCAAATCAATTGCACCATAGGAAATTTTATCATCATCCCAAAAAAACAACCCAAACACATTATTATATGTTTCAAGGTTTTGAAAACCAGATTCATCAATATCCACAAGTCCATTATCCACATTCAAATCATGGCATTTAGAAGAAATGTCAACATACCAAAAAATGTTTCCTACTTCAAGCTCATAGAAAAGATTGTCAACACTCAATATGTTATCACAAAAAGAAGCTTCAAGTACAGGTTCATATGAATCAAAATCCTCATTTGCAACAAACTCATCATAGTGAGTGTTCAAAACATATTCACTATTGCAAAGAGTATCACATTCAACATTACCTCCTACTGTGCCAACATGAAAATCTGAAGCATACTACTCATGAGAAGGACTATGAGTTGCAGATCCAAAAAAAAGGTTCTCATATGCATCCATATGATTGAAACAATAACATTCTTCAAGTGCAAACTCATCATAAAGAGCTTCATTAGTTTTACCAATATTTTTCTCTACCTTTTCACTTTCATATACAACCACATTTGTGCTATTATCATGCAAACATTTAGTGAAAACTTCAAAACTAACAAAAGCAATGGAAGAAAGTGAAGAGTCAAACAAGAAAATAGTTCCTTGTTCATCACCTACATTACCAACATATGCATGCTCCTCATAATCAACTACCCGAATTGATTCATCGAATGAATCTCTTACATACATATCTCCTTCCTTATTCATACTGTTGCAACAATCAATAAGGTCACATTCCTCATCGTCAAACTGAAAACAATAATTTATTTCTTCATTGTAGCTACTTGTGGATGATCTCTCCAACTGAAATTAATTTCTCACTTTGTCATTTGTATCTGATACACTGACATTTTCAAAAGCATTCCCTAAATCAACAAACTCCTTTGTCTCATCATCATGGAAGCTTGTATCGATGCCACACTAACTTGTAGAAGAGGTAGGACCAAGTGTACCATAGCATTGCTAATCACATATCTCTTCTTCAAATTTTTTGTTAAATTCATATCCATTATCTTGTTCTTGTGAGTGTTGAAAAATAATATCATCACCTTTATTGGAACACTGTTCACTCAAGTATATTAATTCTACCTCTTCCTCTTGAGAAGAATCACAATCACTAGGGTTGCAAATAGAATTGTAATCATCTTGATCACCCAAACAACGATGCTTTTTATCTAGTTGCAAACTTCCATATACAACACCATTGTTCTCATTATGTCTTACATCTTGACTAATATAGCTGTAATCTTTATTTGGATTTATTTTCTCCATGGGCTAATCAAAAAAAGAATCTTCATCACTACTTCATGCATTATCATTGTCTTCTGCTATACCATCCATATCTATTTGATCACATATTCTAGTTAGGAAACCACTTCCAAGCTACTCTATCATTTCTTCAATTATTGAAAGCCATTGATGTATGCACTTAATGTTAGGGGGCTTCAAATCAGCTGGCAAGGTACCTAGAATAGACTCAAGTATTTCTTAGAAAAAATCAGCACATAGTGATTCATCAGGTCTATCTACTATTGGTGTAGCAAACAAAATTTTCATGAATCTATCATGAAAATCATAGGAGGATTCATCCTCAAATATCTTTATATCACACAATGCATCAATAGGTGACATGGATTCAACTTTTCCTTCAGATTGCTCTTCAAATTCTTCTTGGAAATTCAAATTTCTATGGTCTAACAAGCACACACTATTTGTCGATATTCTGTCAAACTGACTAATGAAAATTATTCTAAACTCTCACCATGAACATATGTAATGCATTGGTAAGCTAGAAAACCAATTTTCAGAAGCATTTTCTAAAGTTCTCACAAAATAATTCATGATAACATCCTCCTCTTCTATTTGATAGTCATCTATCAAATTAATGAAACTTTGTAAATGCTATGATGTTGATTTAGACTTCTCACCATTGAATTTTGGTATTGTATCTCTGATTTTAGATGGAATAACATTTAGGTAACCATTAATGCTGCTGAAATTGATGGTTCTATATCTTTCAGTGTTAAAACTCCTTTGAAAACCTGGCTAGGGCTAATCACAAACCATGGTTGCACTAGGAACCATACATGGATGCATATATTGATGCATTTTGACATGCATTATAAAAAAAATCATAGTAATGCAACTATCATTCATGTAATTCCTAGCTTCCTTATACAACATATGACCTTAAATCCTTTACAAAATACAACATCTAGTTTCAACTATGCTTAAGGTCTATTCACCATGAGTAGTTCTAAGCAAAACAAGCATACTTATACATAATGCTAACTACAACTTTTATCACAAAAGTATGCAAACTCAGTATTGCTATCATTTCCCTTTCTTAGTGCTATTTCACCTAATAGGGAACCAAAATTTTTCAATACTTTAAGACTTCTCATAAATTGCTTTCAAACACAATAATACTTTCTTTAAGTTTATGAGGATATCTGGAAACTTGTAGTAGCTGCTAACCTTTCTTTTTGACTAAAATTTTTGTAGATCTGGAACTTTTTTGTATCCTTTATCAGGTTCTTTAGATAGAGTCACCACCTCTCTTCATAGAGGATTAAATTTCAAGTAGTATGAAGCTCTTTCAAAGATGAATTTCCTTATGAGTTCCTTTCACTAGCAAAACACCATAGATTATGAAAATTTCAGGTTTACTAAAACAACTTCTTTCTTTAGGCATGAATTCCTTCAATATTTGAACCAAATGTTTAGATAAAAAAAATATGAATTTGTGAAATATCAGTTTCCAAAATGTTTAGATAAATTTGTTGGTTCCCAAATCAATATATCCACTAAATCCACTACCTTCCCGCTAATGTCATCCTCCATCCTGCGGGGCTAGCGGGCTAGGGTGGAGATGCATCCATGATTTTTGGGCTTTAATGCTATTCATTGATCAACTCTTATGGTTTCCCTAGTTCTACTAATTCCCCTTTGACCATAGCGGCACCATTAAGGAAATGTTTATGGTATTCAACTTGAAACTCGACCTTCTTCCCATCGTATCCATGAGTGAAGGATTTCCATAGCTAATGGTCCCATGAACACAAAGGGGACACTCATTGATTTAGGTGCGGCTTGAAGAACCTCCACTTCTCTTGAAGGGTTGAAGCAATAAGCTACGGTATTTCAGCCCACATTAAATGAAACATGTAATTTGAGGGTGCCAAATATGATGCCCTAAATACATTCTTTACAAATTTGTCCCTATTCAACTTCACATTTTGTTTGAGCTGAATGAGATAAAATTTGGGCACAACTACAAAATATAAATTCCTCAAATAATTTTAATACATTTTTTCTACAAGCACAAACCACCCCCATGAAATAGTAGTTGTGATAACATTGTTGGTTGGAAGAGATCCTCTTGATCTCTTAGGAAGTTAATTTGTAGTTTTGGGTTGAAAACTTTTTGAATCTTTGTTACAAGTACAACATCATGTTGTGGTTGAGTAAAATTTTCCATGCAATCCATGACCTGGAAGTAATCAGCTGTAGAGACTCCTATTGGATTTATATCTATTACCAATTTTTTTGGGCTATCTAAAGACTCCTATAATTTCTTGATATCTGCTTTTATTTCTAGATGTTTCATTTTAAGTTGTGCTTTAGGTTGCTTTTCCTTTTTTGCAATGATTCTTTGTATTTGGATACATGTGGTACAAGGTTTTGCTTCAGATTTTTCAAAGCATTTCAACATACAAGGATGTTGACAATTCAAAACCTTACAACATGATTCATTACATTTTAGCTCCTTCCTCATTTTCTCCCAACACTTTACAAACTTTGCGTATCTATATGAATCAAATGTATACATTAGTTTCTATTGACATGATCTCATTCCTCTGTCCTCTGAACACTTCTTTGTTAACTTTAGTAGTTGAATTAAGGATTGGTCTCAAGTTATCTAAGTTATGCTTGAACTACAAAGGAAATTGATTTTTTACAAGTATGAAGGTGTTGTCATTGATGTCAACTAGTTGATGTCATCATTGGTGTCAAATATGTGTATAGAAGTTGGTTATTGGATGTATATGTTGAGGATATTGAGAAAATTGTAATGAAGAAGGTTTGCAGGTTGTGCATTGAGATGTTGAAGAAGTGTTGTGATTACATGGAGTTATCCTTATGTTGTTATGTTTGAAGGTGTGTTAGAGTGAAGTAATGTGTTGGACTAATGTCTCTGGTACTTGTGTTCCAATTTATTTTGAGAAAAAATGATATATAGGGAAAACAGTTTCATACATGTATTCAATGTATGCTTTGGGATCTACTCTGTATTGCTTCTATGCTTCTGAGGTTTTGACATATTGTTCATGATTTTGGTAGTTGCTATATCCAGAATTTGGGCTTTTGGATCATCATACATTGCAAGATATTTTCACCAGTATGTGAATTGTGCATTTCAATGTATCTAGTTGTGGTTTGGGAGAAATATAATTTCTATGGATTTCTTCAAATTTTGGTTTCATGACTCGTAGTTCAAATAATAAGTTGATAAGGTCGTGTTCAAGTGAATTTTGTTGTTTGGAAAGATTGGACCAAGTTAAGGATGTGTGTGCTTAATTGTCTTATGTGTTTTGCACAGGTGCTGGCCAACCTTGTGTTAAACACTACTTATGAAGATCATAGAAGTTTTTCAAAGCATGTTGAGACTTATTTAGGTCCTCATTATGAATATGTATTGGTCTCCCTCATTCTAATTCTGCCATAGAATGGTTTGGTGTTGACCTAATTTGAATTTGTAAATGAAAATCATGTATGTTTGACCTTGGAAGGGTTTCAAGATTGAAGATGGTATAAGTACAAGTTGAGATGTTTGAAAGAGGCAAGATAGATGTGAGATAGTGTGTGTGATGCAAGTTTGAGTAGATCAGTGTGAAATTCAAGTATTGAGTTCCTGAAGGCAGTGAGTTAAAGGTGTACTCTATCTTTCAAGCATGTCTACAAGTGTGTGAGTGAATTTTGGTGGAATCTTTGTTGCATTGAGATATTTTTCTCTCTGTAACAATCCTCTTCTATCTTTTTTGTAATTCTATGGTAGTGAGCCCTATGGGAAGTGAGACCTTATTGGATAGTGTGTCTTGTCTTGGCAATGAGCCTTTGTATTCAGTTTTGGAATTTTTTATATTGTGAGCTAATCCTCACCGTGGTTTTTCCCTCATTGGGTTTTTCACATAAATCTAGTGTTATTATGTGCATGGTTTTATTACTTTCAGTTTTTGTGTCAGCACTTAATGATTCAACACATTAAGACAGTAAGGGTTTTGTGAATGCTAGTTGATCTAACTTCTAGTTAAAAGTTTTAAAGTACTACAATTGATTCACCACCCCTCTTATTTGTCTTGTTCAACATGATTGTATTCTTTACAAGGGTTATTTCTTTGGGATCCTCTCATGAGTTTCTCTAGCAGAATTTGAAAGTTTTGCACTCTAGAACTATAAATTTGGATTCTATACCTTATATTAATGAATCATGGCCATTATTCCTCATATCTCTTGCATGTTGAGTGAAATTTCATTTACCTTCATGTTTTAGTGAGTTTTTTGGTCATTTCATTGTTATATAGTATTTTTTGAAGTAGGAAGAAACACATTTCTATCTTGGTGTATCACTTCCCCTTTCCCTTTTATACATTCCTTCTATCCCTTTTCCCCTATGAACTATTAGAGTAGGGTAGTGGTATGATTTCATGTTCTAGGTTGGACCTGTACATTTGCACTTAGATCAAAAGAGGAAGCTGGCCTTCTTTGAAGGCTTGACCTCAAATTACAAGGTCCCACACCTTGAGGTCATTTCAATTGTGTCATTAGAATGTTGAACCTATGTTCAATAGGGTGTGATTTCATGTGACAACAAGAACCATAATGTGCAAGATATATATGGAGAAAACCTTATGAAAAAATATACACCTAAGGATATCTAAAGCTTGTAATAATAATCCAAATGGGTTAACCAATACAAATTATCTCTCTAAAATCTTGTAGTACTTTAATACTAATACAACTTGGAAAATAACTTGTCCAACCTCCTAGACCAAACTCCATAATAAAGAATAAGTGTGAGTTTAAGCCATGGGATAGTTTTAGAAACCATGCAAAATTTTAAGAGATGTATGAGACCCAAATTGGTTGGGTTGAAATCATAATTCTTATATTAGTTAATATACTCTTGTATACTATAGCATATTTCTTACATATGATAGTGTCATAAGATAGAATATCTGACTACCCAAACTTGGATGTCTATTTTTTTCTTATTATTCCATTTATTAGATGCTTCAAGTTAAGTTCTCAACATTATCATAATGTTGATCAATGTTCCAATGTAACCTCTCTCTTACATGTTATAATTTTATGTCATAGATAACCCATGAAGCCTAGTCAAGATGATTTTACCCACCAAAAATGGGTCAACATGTCTAAATAAGATAATACTAATGTGGGATGCCTTAATCCTCATGTAAGGATAAAATCTATTAAAATATTAAGTTCATGCCACTCCAAAATGGGACATAAACTTCACCAAGTGGAGACAAAAGGAACAACAAATGAAATATCAATACATACAAGATATTAAGACATAAAAAAATAGGATTTCTAGTTTGAGACAACTTATTATAAGCAATCCCTTATTTTTTATTTTGAAAAATTAGAAAATAATTAGTAATGTAAATAAACCATATTAAATTTGGGGTGAAAATATAATAGTTTGTACCACTTGTGGGACATCTTGATTTTTTCTTATATATATATATAATCTTAGAGGGGTTCCATGTATAGGGATTTGATTGAAGGAGGATAGATCAAACCCATATGATCAAATCCACCTAGGCTTAAATCAAACTCTTAATTTTGTCTCCTATACACTTGTCAAAATAGTGACAAAACAATAATTTATTTTCACCTTTTTGATGATAAAATTAATTCTTTTAAGTATGTATCCCTTAATATTAGCTTTCAAAAAATATGATATATATCATGATTTATATATTATATTATATATTTTTATAACAAATATAGGTACATTATAAGAAATTAATTACCACTATTCAAGGAAATAGGAAAATTACAAATATTATTAGAAAAATATCAACAAATGCACTACACTCCACATATTTGTACTTATTTCAATGAATAATAATAATAATTTTGATATATATTTTAATAGAAATGAGTAATAGCGAAATATAGATCTTAATTTCTTGTTTGTGTCAATTCAATTTTTTTGACAAAATGAGATATTTAGTAAAAATTACAATGAATATCCATATACTAGAAATTATAGTTAATGATCAAATTCTAATAAGTTTTTGAATTTTTCATTTGTAGTGAAATTTGTGTTATGGAATAATTCTATTTAATAAAAATAATAGAACAAAATTTGATTGAAAGAAAAAAACATTTTTTTAAACTAAAAATTGAAGCTTGAATCTACTTAAAAAAAATTCCACAACTCAGTAGTTTATATCATCCTTAAATTATTTACCATTTTTTCCTTGTAATTGACACAAAATGTTAAAAAATACTAACTTTTGAGCATCCCATTTAGACCAAAAGTGAGACACATTATTGTTCTCTCACCTTTTTAGTTGATAGAACTAACCAAGATTTATTTAATAATTTTCCAAGTCTAATGGGAGAGTTTTTCATACTAACAAACAAGACATCAAACCATGAAATAGAATGGGCATGTTCCACTTAGGTCATGTAGTTATATTAAAATAGTTTCACCTTGACTTAACATATAAGACCATTTGAAAAAGGTTGCTTGATAGATTCCATAATACTATGCTAAGTGTTAATAAATTCACCCATACCCTTCTAAATAAAAACCATCTAACAATTATTTCTTAGGTTCAATCCAATTAGACCAAGTATTATGATGCCTAATTATATTTTTAGATTTAAAATTATTTACCCAGAAAAGGGAGCTATAATGAAACTAGAAGCTATCAATATTGCATATTATGCCATATACATTCTTAATGTTATCCTCTAATAACTATTGACCAGAGGACCAAAAAAAATATTCCTACAAACCAAGATTATAGTTCATTTCTAACATTGGTTGTTCATCCCTAAAGTGAAAATAATTGAAAGATTAATTTATCTTTTAAGTACTAGGAATGTGAAACCTAATCTTGAGTGCACATGAAATAAATCCATTCTCATTTATAATATGACCAAAAGCTTTAATAACTTTAATAAATATATTAGGTCCCAAAAATGCTTCACTTCCTAGAATGAAATATCACTCACTAGGCCAAGATCGTCATCAAACAAGTAAAATCAATTTATCAATATATCTTAAACTTAGGAGGGTATTTGTAAGGGTTGGTATGAATAAGATGAATGATTTGAAAAAAAAGATAGTTAAGCCAAAAAAATTGATTCAACTCCAAATATTTTCACTAAGTTGAGAGAAACTAGCTACCCTAATACCCCTATATAAATTATTTTAACACTTTATAAATAAGTAAAATATGGGGGAAAGATACATGATTTTTTTTTATACTATTCCAAATATATAGTAAAATCATGAATTACATAAAGTTGGAACAAGCCTAAAAATTGTTATTTAATGGTTTGTTCTTTAAATGAATAATTGAATCTATATACTCCCACATTGGTGCCTACCAAAGGGTTATAGGTTCATGTTACTAAAAAGTAGTTGTAGTAAAAGGTGAAGAATAGAATAGTATATTAGAGCATTAAAATACATCAAATTAAGAGTATTACAAACAAAACATGCTCAGTTATCCATAAACAAGTTGCGCATGCTCATATATAAATATTTAATGATCATTACAATGATTGTTAATGTTTTAAAAATGTTACCAAGTTTTTTGAACATAACTTACATTCATAGTAGAAAATGTGCTAAGAGGAAACCTTACTATATAGAAAAATATAACCTTGAACATGGATGCGAAATTTTGGAGACACTAAATTCATAGTATACTCTACCATATTATCTTCTATTAATTCAAAAAATTCCATTATCCTCCTACAGTTAATTATTAATTATTGAAAACTTGAATAGATCTAACACCTATTCTATCATAAGAATCAACACTGAATGACCCTTGAATTGGGTAAAAAACACCACAATATGCTCAATAGAGTGAAATTGTAACCCATGGAACTATAAAAATTACAAATCCATGGCCAAGGATAAATCCTGACCAAAGTGTATGTGTGGGATGAAAGGGAGCTTCAAATTGATTTCTTATCACTAGGGAAACCTTCTAGATTGATGAAAATTAGCTGGGCAAGTAGACATAGTGGCAGGATTTTTGGCACTTAAAAGTTCTTTTGAAAATATTTTTTTATACTAGGTTCCTTGTGGGTGTTATTGGGTCTCAAAATTCCATCCCACTTCCTAGAACTAAACTCCACTCATAAGGCTAGGTTTTTCATCAAGTGAGTAAAGGTGGTTCATCTACAGAATTGTGGAGGATTCAAGGCCAACTCTAGGAGAGTTTTTTTTAATAAAAGGTACAAGGAACCATAATTTTATTATAATTTTTTTTTTAAAACATAGCGCATTTAATTGGCTAGAAGAAAACTAAAAAATGGCCAGGTAATAACATAATTACATTAAAAAGCATTCTCTACAATTTGAAATTTTTGTAGGTTTCTAGGGTTTGACTGATTGATTGATGGGTCAGTTAGGCGGGGGGGCCAATAGGGCTCCCCCATCCATAAATGTTGTTCCTAATTCTGGTACAACTCTTGATTTTGCTTCTTCCAAAAATATTTCTCCCAAACCTAGTACAACTCCTAATTTTGCTACACCTTCTTCTATGGGATTGGATGCTCGTACATTTGGAAAGTATCCTTTGTCGCCCTCTTATGGCTTGGAGTACTTTTTCTCTAAAGAGGACCCAATTTCATTCATTGACAAGTTGGTCGGTGGAGGTTCGCCAACTATGGCTAGGATCAATACAAAATCTATCTCTTGTTCAGTAGATGGTCTAGAAGTTGAAGTTCTTGAAGAGCTCATGATCGAGGTGATTAATGTTCTTAAGCTGTCATTGGTTGGAAAATTCCTGGCGTATCATTCAAATATTGACTAGGTAAGCAATGTGATGACTTTGTTTGGAATTTAAGAGGAAGTGATACTATTAGTGCAATGACCAAAGGTCTTTTCCTCTTTAGTTTTGTTGTGCATGAAGATATGATTAATGTTCTCATGGGGAGATCTTGGGCCTTCAAAATTGGGTTTAAGAACTTGTTATCACTTTGTAAGTTGAAATTGGGGTTTGACCCATTTGCTGATCTGGATGTGGTGGCCCCAACCTGGGTGTGCCTTTTGGGGATACCATTAGAATTATAGAATTTAGGTATCTTCAAGGGGATTTCTAATTCTTTTGGAAATCTACTAACTATGGAAAAAATTACTCAATAAAAGTTTAGGTTGGTTTTTGCTAGGATATGTGTAATGTGGTAGTTAATACTGTTCTTCCAACTTTAGTAGCCCTAAAGTCAATTTGGAAAATGGACTTAACCTTTGTAGTATGAAAATGCTAGATCATATTGTCAATCATGTAAGAAATTTATACATTTCCAAGATACTTGCAATAAGAGGTTTCAAAAAATGAAAAGTGGGGAGTTGGGTTCTTTGAAAATTCCATCTTTTCAATCCAATGATAAGTTTGGGCCTACAATTGTTTCTCAGATACCTTAAACCTCTTCCCTTGAGGAGGAACTAATATCAGGTAGAGAGGTTGTAATCAAGGATTCTACATCAGGGATACTCCCTAAAGAATATATTGACTTGAAAAGGATGTACAGGTTTCCCCCTCTGGTGGTCAAGTTCACAAGCTCTTAAAGGATGACATGAAAGTGTCAATGGAGATCTTTACTCAGGATGGGCTTACAATTGTTTCTCTAGATGGACTAAAAAAATGTAGTTGAGGTGCCTCAAAAAGAGAATAGAATGGTAGAAGAGGGAAGAGAGAAGCAAGTACCAAACATATAGAAGAGACTCTTGAAGAGTCTAAATCAAGAATTTACTTGGAAGGAAATCCAAACCATCATATTGAAGAAAAATCTAAATTTGTAGAGGAAGGTGAGATTGTTTCTCATATAGGCTAGGAAAATGATCCTTTTTCTTTGGTTTCTTCTCTAGAGAAAAAAAAATAGTCGATGATACACCCCTTCTAAATCAAAAAGAAGGAAATAATGTGAAGGAGCCCATGGATTTTTTGGGCTTCTTGTGGGTATGTGCAGGATCATGGTATGCCAAAAAGTGGCAATGAGGAAAAAAACACGTCTTTCATCGACCCAAAAACATGAAAATATCGTGTTGACCTTTTTTAGGCTCGGGTGTTAGTACACACCACCAAAGCAAACACCAATCCTAGTTTTCCATATCGGATATCCGATTTGTAAAAAGAATATATATAAAAAAATTGTTGTTTCAAAGTAACGGTCTATAAATTGGATATCTGATTTGAAACGGATATCCAATTTGAAATGGATATCCGATTTGAAATGGATATCCGATTTGTAGACTGTTACTTTAAAACAATGAAAATAGTTGTATATATATGATTTTTACAAATCGGATATCCGTTTCAAATCAGATATC
>VDFB02083755.1:0-40005 GCA_007258455.2 Sequoia sempervirens
TTCATATTTGTAGACACTTGTTTTTACATTCTAAATCATTACATAAGTGTGGATAGATTAGTTTTCATATTTCAAATAGTTATAACCATAGACTATCCTAAGACATTTAACAAAAAGCATAAAAATTAAATGATTAACCTTGGAGAAAGCATAGTGATCTAATCATATCAAATCTCTTTTTACAAGTTCACCTATTCCTCAAACCCATTGGTAGTGATGATTTTGACATCTTTGATGAAGCCCTTGAGGATTTCATCTCACCAAGATCACTCACTAAGGTTTGCAATACAAAACCACAACAAAGAGTTATCAATACAATGACACCTCAACTTGCCATCTACCCACCTTCACAACAACCAAAAAATCCAACCAAACCTATGCTTATCATAGGACCACCTCAAAACAAACCAAAACCTCTAGGATATTTCCTAAATTTGGAAAGAAAAATCGTTAGTAAAAATATTTCACATAAACCAAGTTACAATACCATTACTCATACATACACCACCTAGGATAATAGGAAACCACAAACAATTGCCACATCCATAACACTTGCTCAATCCATTTTTCATAGTGATCCCAATTTAGCCTCATATAGTGGAAAGGAGTATAACCTTGTAGAACAACTTCATAACATCCTACTAATATTTCCTTATGGGATCTCATTCAATAATCACCCATCATAGCATGCTTCAAAATTCTTTACAACAAGTTGTGGTCCCTCCTAGTGTGTAACCCAATTCAAGGTATGAACTTGGTCAATATAGATATTCCCTTTTTATCAAAATGAGTCACCTCCATTGCAAATACAACAATGAAATGAGGTTGAGATGATATTTTATAGCATTAACAATATTGGTATCAAGTGTAGTCTCATTGATAATGATTCAACAATAAATGTTTGTAGTGTAAATTTTTTGGATAATCCTGGAGGGGACAAGACTAAAATTTAACCAACTTCTTTATCTATCCATAGTTTTGATAATATGGGAAAGCATCCGCTTGGTGTGAAAACATTGCCTATAAAATTTGGTAGGGTTATATTGCAAACATCTATTCATGTCATGCCCCAAGAACTCTCATATAATATTCTCTTGGGTAGGCCATCGATTCATCAAATGAATGGAGTCCCTTCAACAATTCATCATCTCATGAAATACACTTTTAAAAATAAGGTGTACACTATCAAATCTGACCTACAATAAGAAATTTGTTTGCAAGCTAAAACAAGAATAAAAAGTCCTTTGAGAACATTGATAGCAACTCCAAAAGTGGAACTAGTGCAAGAAGAAGAGAAAGAGAAGTGTTTTTCATCAGTCACGAAACTATTGGATGATGATTGGGGTTCATTATATTTTAAACAAGTACATTCATGTGAGAATACAAAATCACAAAAAAAGAATCATAAAAGAAACAAGAAAAAATGGTAGTATCAACATAACATGAATTAGAATCATCACAAGCATCTAAATCCATAATTCATGGCAAAGAGCAAGACACAAGTTACACAACCAATTATGATGAGATTGATCATGAGAATCCACCAACATCGAAAAAAAGGAAGCTATTATGAATGAGGATATCAACTCTTGAAACAACTTGGCTATAATGGAAAAGGATGTGAAGTGAAAGAACAAGGCATGAGAGTTCCTATAGAGCCTGACATACAAGAAAAAAGAAGAGTTCTTGGATATTGTCCTTCAAATATAGAAAAATCATTAAAAAATCCTTCACTTAATATAAAAACTATAACAAAGGATTCTTCTAAGAAAAATCTTACATTGATGTGTCTTGAATTAATAGATAATACAAATGATGATATGCCGATGGATTAATTTCAAAATGATCAAGCTCTAGTATAATTTTTGGGAGTTAATGATAATTTACCAACTCACCATCACAATCAAAGATTCACTTATTTTTTAAATGCTAAGGGATACTTTGAATACAAAGGTAAAGCAAGTGATATTGAACAAGATGAAGAGTAGAAAAAATCCCTAATATTCTAAGTCAAAGTGAATTACTTGTGGGAGATCCAATAAACATGACAATTTATACATCTAATGATGATAAGGTGATTAAAACATGAAAATGTCTTAATGATGATGAACAAGAATATCATGCAACATAATTACATAACTTTCTTGAAATATTTTCTTTGAATTATTTAGGGGTGATCCCACAATATTGGTTTACAAATTTTGGCCAAACTAGATACTAAAATGATTTTTTCTAACTAAATTTTCACTTTTGAGCACCTATAATAGCTAAACCGTGAGGAATTTGAAGATGATGCAAACTAGTGATTTGTGAAATTTTCTCTATAGATTATAAATGAGTATGTGTAGGATCACGAAGGGCCAAAAAGTGGCAATATGGTGGGTAAGTGTAGGGCATGTGGTTGATGACATTTTTTTAACCCAAAATTGTTGAAATGAAAAGGGTTTTTAAAGGAGATTCTTAGATTTCCACCAATATAAATTATGCTACTTTGAATTTAATAAATAATTATTATTTATTTTCTATTTGAATTACAACTAAAGTCCTGATTGATAGGCTGATTGAAAAAATTTGTACTTACTTTCAAATGGTATCACATTTTTGAATCAAAACATGTGTAACATTCTATGCCTTTCATACTATAGGATTAAAAAAAAAGAATTTCATGAAGTTTTGACCATGTTAAGGTGGTTAGACATATGAGTTTTACATTTTTAAAAGTTGTAATAAAAATTCATAATTAATTATTTACTTGGAAAAAATTACAAAAAATATCCATCACATCTAGACATGAGTCCTCTACTTACATCTAAAATATTATAAAAAATATTATCATTTTATTGTGGTTAGGGTGGTCAAACAAACACCTACTATTTTTCCTTGAAATTTAAGTACTATTGCTGAAATTTTAAATTTTCACCAAATAGATATTTGATTTTTTAAATAAAACCTAGTAGTTTAGAAACTAAATTCAATTTTCTACAAATTCTATTCTTACATATTTTCAAATAATATAGATAACTTATTCAAATTTTACATCAAGTTTAACTCTGATTTTTCTAAATTTTTGCCACTTGGGCCTGCTTTTTCAGGATGATCCCGCATACCAAAAAAAAAAAAATTCAAAATTTTTGGAATCAAATTGCACTTTCTTTTCCATCTCCTTCAAAAATAGTTTTTTTCAGTAAACACCATTTTGAAGGAGTGACACTCACTATATAAAACAACTTTTTTCCTTGAATGATAAAATTCTATTTTTTCAAATTTAGATTTGTGACTATGATGTATAGTGCTTCTAATTGGTTTCATAGTGTTTTATTGAATATTTTTTCCTTAATCAAGTTTTGAAGCCAAACCAATTACAATTCAAACATAGGCAGACTGTATAATACGTAACTTTTTTTTTATGTATTGAATTTTTTATTTTTTTTGGATCAATAACTTCAATATCTAGTGCACTCATATTTTTCAATTTTTTTTTGATAATATTCTATTTTTCCACATGTGTAGAATAAAGAGTTTGATTTTTGTTGAAAAACCTACATTCACAAGAAATACAAAGTAAATATAATAATAAAATTAAATTTATTTAAAATTATAGTTTTTGGGAAGTTTATAATAAGAACTACATACTTACAAATAAATAATTTAAATGAGTTAATTTGATCCCCCAAAAGGTAGATCAAATGTGATTTTTTATCAACATTTTGATAGGTGTAAAGGACACTCTATTATAGATATGGTTTAAAACTAGCAGTGTTATATCCACGTGGGTTTAATCTAAGGTAGTTTGATCAAACCCTCTTCAATTGGAATGATTTAAATTAAAAATTTTAAGGCTTAAATCATTATATTTTCTAAAAATATGTGAATTCAAAAAAAAAATAGAATCTCCCAAAAATTGTAAACTAGCTTTGTGGGATCACCCTCAGATATGCTAGGTATTGATGCTAAGATAGTTACAAATAACATTGTCCTTGAGAAAGATGTTAAACACATGAGACAAAGGATATGTAAGATGAATCCTAAGATAGCTTTGTTGGTTAAAGAAAAAATTGAGAAGCTCTTAGATGTTGGTTTTATCCATCCTATCGTTTAATCCACTTGGATATCCAATATTGTAGATGTGAAGAAACTTGATAATCGTATTAGTATGTGCATATATCCTTGTTATTTAAATAAAGAATCTTTAAAAGATGATTTTCTCCTTCCTAATATCAAAATGATAGTAGACTCCACCATGAAACATGCCTTATTATCATTCATGGATGGCTTTTCATGATATAATAAAACATTTATTAATCCATAAGACCAATACAAGACAACTTTCACAACACCTTGGGGAAAATTTTGTCGGGTTGTCATGCCTTTTGGGTTAAAAAATCCTAGAGAAACTTATCAAAGAGCTATTCCACTAATATTCCATGAAATTTTGGAAGATTATGTTGATTATATTTTGGCTAAATCCATGACTCGTCAAGATCATGTCAATATAGTTTGTAAATCATTGAAATAATTTGTAAGTACAACACGAGGTTGACCATGAATAAATGCATTTTTTATGTGAATAATTGAAAATTTTTGGGTTTTATAGTGTCACATAGATGCATTGAGGTGGAGACAAAGAATATTGATGCAATAATAAACATACCACCTCCTATCTTGAACATTTCTCAAATACATAGTTTACAAGGAAAGATTCGAGCTATCTATCCTTTTTTTGCATCATTAGCAGGTCAAACTCTGCCCTTTACCCAACTGCTTAAGAAGAATCAAAATTTAAATGGAGTGAAGATTTTTAAAATTCTTTTGAAAGTTTGAAAGAATATCTAGCTAATCCTCCCATCTTACATTGTGATATTCAAGGAAAACCATTCATCCTTTACATATAATGCTACCAAACTATTCTTTGGTTTCATTATTAGCTCAACAAGTTGAAAATGACAAAGAACATCATGTTTATTACATTAGCCGAACATTACTAATTATAAAACTCAATATACAACAATAGAAAAATAATTTTTGGCTCTTGTATTTGCTACTAATAAATTGAGAAATTATTTATTAAACAAAGAAGTTCATGTTGTCACAAGATGTGATCCTTTAAACACCTTTTTGGTAAAAAAAATTATTAGGATGTTTAGCTAAGTGGGTTATGTTGTTAACTGAGTTTTATCTTAAGTTTTTTCCTCAAAAGGTAATCAAAGGACAAGATTTGATCAAAAATTTACCTGATGCCCCTTCACCTTTAGCATTACCCACTCATGACTCATTCCTTGATGATGATGTATTGACTATAGAAAATGAAACATGAGAATTATATTTTGATGATTCGAAGTGTCAAAATGGGTCTAAAGTAGGGGTTATATTAATTCCCATGTCATGAATGTCGAATCCCTTATCCTACCATTGAAAATTCATATGTACAAAAAACACTATAGAATATGAGGCCCTAATTGCTAGGATATGTGTGGCCTTATGCTTAGGTATTCAACACATCTATATATTTGGCGATTTTCAATTATTCATCAAAAAATCAATAGATCCTATCAAAATCACAATGACATTGATAGAATGTTTTGAATCTTACACCATCGATAATGTTCCATGAAAGGATAATCGACATTCAGGTGCAATGGAAAGTGTTGTTTCCCTTGTTTCTCTCGAATCTCCTTTCATGGATTTTACATTCACAATCCACATGGTCACTAAGCCATGAATAAATAAAAATATGAAAGAAGCATTATTTTCCAATATTGAGGCCTCTAGTGAATGGTAAGCACTAATATTTAATTATTTAAAAGAAGGTACCTTTGTTTTACAAACTACTAAAAACACTAGATCTCATATTCGAAAACTTTAAACTAGATATATAATCCTATTAGATATCTTATATATATGATCCTTCAACCATCTCCCACTTAGATTCCTTAAACAATAAAAATTTCTATATAACCATTGAAGAAGCTCTTGTGAGTGCTTGTGGGGGTAACTTTGGTCAAAGATCGTTACATAAAAATTTAATTCACATATGATACTATTGGAAAAAATGGAACAATATTGTTTTTATCATGTAAAGAAGTGTCACAAATGTTAAGAGAATCACAATTTGATTCATACTCATGCTTTTGAACTTTGTGCCAAAATTCTTATTTGGTCATTTTTGGTTTGGGGTTTGGATCCTATTGAAAAAAATTCCCCTCCTTCCTCTTTTGGACATACATTTATAATTACTACAAAAAATTACTTCATGAGATAGGTAGAAGAGATTCCTCTTTGATCCACAAATACTAATGTAATTTGTCATTTTATCTTGGAAAACATTATTGCTAGATTTGGTCTCCCTTTAGGATTAGTTTCAGACAATGGGACACCAATTAAGAACAATGAACTAAAGGAATTTTTAGAAACACTTCAAATTATACATCATTTTTCAACATCTTATTACCCAGAATCTAATGGTCAAGTAGAAGTAACAAATAAAATGCTCAAACAAATCTTGTGAAAAATAGTAAGCATAAAAATGATTGGTACACTTAATTATCTTGTGTGTTATGGGCTTATCACATAAGAATTTGGACATCCACAAGAAATACACCTTATGACCTTGTTTATGGTTATGATGCAATAATTCCCTTGCAATTAGAATTTCCTTCATTGTGAATCTCTCTTAGGGGCCTTATTGAAATTAACGCCTATAAAGAGAAATGACTACAATAGCTTGAAATGCTTGATGAAGAATGTATAAGTGCTCTTGATGATGTCCACAAATTTCCAACTAAAATTGTTGGATAAATGCATATGTAGCACCACTTTGAGGCCAATTTACTAAAAAAATGAAATTATTTGAAAAAAAAATGGGGGTATGTGTAGGATCATTATGGAAAAATAGTCCTTAAGTGGCAAAAAATTTGGAAAAATTAGAGTTAGGAAACTTGATGTAAAAATTTGAATAAGTTATCTATATTATTTGAAAAATATGTAAGAATAAAATTTGTTGCAAATTGAATGTAGTTTCTAAAATAATAGGTTTATTTAAGAAAAAAAATCTATTTGGTGAAAATTTGAAATTTCAATGCAGAGTACTTAAATTTCAGGGAAAAAATAAGTAGGTGTCGTTTGACCACCCTAACCACAATAAAATGATAATTATTTTTTATAAGATTTTATATATAAGTAGAGGACTCATTTATTGATGTGATGCATTTTTTGTAATTTTTTTGAGTAAATAATTAATTATGAGTTTTTTATTACAACTTTTAAAAAATAAAAAACTTGTATGTCTAACCACCTTAACTTGGTCAAAACTTTATGAAATTAATTAATTAATTTTTAATCCAATATTATGCAAAACATAGAATGTGACACATGTTTCAGATTCAAAAATGTGATACCGTTTGAAAGCTATATATGTTTTTCAATCAACCTATCAATAAGGACTTTAGTTGTAATTCAAATAGAAAATAAATAATAATTATTTATTAAATTTAAAGTAAAACATAAATTATATTAGTGGAAAGTTGAGAATATCCTTTAAAAACCCTTTTCGTTTCATCAATTTTGGGTAAAAAAAAGGTCGTCAGCCACACCCTACAAAAACCTATCATATTGCCACTTTTTGGCCCATCATGATCCTGCACATTCCCATAGTCTTTCAACAACTCCTACCCATTTAAATATTTTAAAAAAAATGTAAGAATACCCTTTTATAGATCCATCAATGTAGTTATTTTAATAATTAAATTATTATTTATACTTTATTTTTTATTTTTTACTAAAAGTATGTTATTAGCAAAAAAATATTAGGTTGATTACCATGTATAGAAAACTACTAAAACTTATTAAATATAATTAAAAAAAATGTGGTGCCCTAGATAAAAGAATCTAGATTAAGATAGTATAATTATTTTTATATGTTAGATAAATATTTAATATAAAAGTTGACCAAGAAGTTGAAACAATCATGTTTTAAAACACATAAATTTAAATATATATATATTAAAATTGTAAAAAATATATCCACGCCCTAAAGTTTCAAGTAATAAATATACACAAAAAATTTAAAGGAAAAAAAAAAGAAAATTTACTATATAAAGTTTGACGTCTCATGTAACATAAATTTTTATCATTTTATCATTAACTAAATTATAGTTTTAATTTATAAAAAAATATATATTCAAATATATATTTTTTATTTTGTGAAAAAAATGAAAACATAAAATGTACTAAAAAATACATATTTTATTAGTTTACATCATTTCAAAATTCAAAACACATATGCCACTTTCTTCTAGTTCAAGTTTAAAAGTTAGATAAGTGTTGGTCATTTCCTTTATAAAAGTGTGTCACAACTTTGTACAATATGATACTCCTTGAGAATTTGAACTACCAAATACTTAGATTTTTTTTTGAAAATGAGTTATCAAGGATTAGGAGGTGAGGAAATAAGGGAAAATGTTCTAGAGTAAGGGGTCACACAAAACTCCAACAACTAACAAACATTTCACCTATGTTATATCACCTTCCTTATGGTGTATTAGACTTCTCCATATGCTTATACTAGCCTAATTAGAGTATAAAATACTCTAAAACTTTGATAAATAAAAGGAAAAACCTAACCAAGACTTAGACATAAGATTCTTTTTGGGTTTCCTATAAATTAAGACCTTTTTGAAATAAAATATGGAGGTGAACATAAACAAAAAATAAATTTGTACCCAAACACAAATAAATTTTCAATTTTTTAATAATGTCCCAACAATGTGTCTAGTTAGGAATTAGTGTGTCTTGTAGGCACTATAATAATCTATATCTCTAGGTAGAGCACAAAAATTGACAAAATAAAACACAATGTGGGACAATAATAGAAATAATATCACACTATCATGAACAAAAATAGCCAATCCTACTGAAGACATGAACACTCAAAATATGAAAGGTATAGCTTGAACTCACTAGTAGTGAAAAGGATACATTGTCACTTATGAAAATTAATGTTTTACATAGTGAACGTGGACAAGAAACTAGATTAGTTCTTCATCTAGATATATGATAATATATACATTTAGTTCATACCTCTCAGCTACTCCATAAGGCCCAAACCATTAAGGGGCATGTTTTCTAGGCTATCCCTTATCTTTAGACATGATATTCCACTAAGAAACTATGTTACAAACTTTGAAGTCCCTTGGAAATTTCCTTTTATCAATCTAAAACATAATTGTTTGTTTATATGTTACAAATTTCTATCATATATATCTCTATTGGCTATCAAACTTAGTTAATGACATGACCCTCTATAAAATTTCAGCACATTGATGATCATCTACCTCTTGTAGCAACTGGTATATAAGAAAATTCATGTTGATGGACATTTTAGCCTTTTCTTTGTACACCAATTCAAATAGACTCCTACCTATGGATTTCTTGAAGGCTACCTTGTTACCCCAAAGATAATATTTTAGTTTTTCATTCCATATCTTCCACTTTAGATCCAAGCTTCTCTTTATAATGTTCTTTCAATTTTTTTCACATAATTCAATATATCCATTTCTTTGAGGGTTATATTGAGATGAATGCATCAAATTAATAACAAACTTAGAGAAAATATTTAAAATGTCTTGATATTTGAGGCACATTACATTATCGACTAATATCCTAGTGGACCCACCAAACCTATTTATTATATTCATGATCAAAGAATCAACTACAACCGTAGATGTTGTATTGTGAGTTGAAATTTCCTCAATCCACTTTGTGAAATAATTAGTGTATACACCTAAAAATGGTCTAGAGAATATAATTAATTAAATATAATTTATTTGATCAATTAACCTTTATTTCATCTAGTATTAAATAAATAGAAATTTATATAGTCAATCTTAAATTCTTCAATCTTTATTCTATTATTTTCATCTTAATTAAATAAATGAATTTCACTTTGTTTTATTTAATTATCATAATTAAATCTCAATTAATTAAACAAGGTTAAATAATTTGTTGTTTAATTTCCATATCCCTTCTATATTTATTTAGTAAAAAAATTATATAGTTTGTTTTATTAAATTATTTATTCCCTTTTACTAATTTGAATAAATAAAATTATTCAAATAAAGGCATAAAGGAAATTTTCTCTATTCACTCACCTACCAAATTATATATCAAACATCTAATTTAATTCAACTGGTATTCACAGGAAAGTTGCCGAGAGAAATTTGTAGGCAATCCTCTCAATCTCATTCCTCTGATCCTTCCTATCATTTTGCCTGATATTTTCATGGGGAGAAACCATTCCCATAATCAGCTCAAGCTTCTCAATCTCTTACCATTCAATTCTCCCGATTGAATCCAATCCTTTTTTGTGGTGCCCCATCACAATGTGTTGTCATGGAATCTATATATACAACATTCTGAAATAGGAAATTGATCCAGAATTCTCATCTTTGTAAAAATTTACTCTATAGGAATAGCAATCAAGCATCTTAATCATAACATCAACATTTTTATCAATAGCAATAAAATCATAGAATCAGTAGAATCATAATCATGGCTACATCTTAGTTTTATTATAGCTTCCATCCATCAGGTTTCATGTCAGCATAGTTTATAGTAGCATCAATAGCATTTACAAATCACCATATAGAAGTACATCATTGCATTTAGTGTCACTCCATTCTCTAGATTGGCATTTTAAATAGTTACACTGCTTACCAAATCTGAGAGCCCTTCATAACTTGATAAATCTTTGGAGATAGGAAACAATGAAACATTTTCAAGTTTTTTGTGTTTTAAATTAGTTAATTATTGTTAAATCTTGATATAATGTTTCATTAAGAAGTGTTTTTGGTTGTTTTACTTATTTACTTATTCAAAATTTACAATTAGTATCCAAAAGGATCCATTTGTAGCCATTACAATATTTTTGTATTTATCCATTGAATTCAATTACCCACTATTAAAAAATTTCTTCAATAACTTGATAGGAAAAAAGTGGATGTGCAATAGTAAATTTGAATCTAAGCGAAAAATGCTGACAAGTGCCACACTTTTGAATCATCTGAGTTGTATCCTTGAATAATGTAGGGCATAAATACCCACCTCTAAGGACCTTATGATTAATTTTATTGACCTTAAAATATACTCCATAAACACCATGGTGAAACTCATTCATCACTATATTAGTCTTCGCATCATCTAGACACTTAATCAATATCCCTTGATGATCCATCCTCATCAACTAATTTTGGATCAACACATACCTTTGAGATCTCAAATTAAGGTTCCTTCTTCTATTTTTATTCATATATGATGGGAAATTCATGATTTTTAGATATAAAATTACATCTTTGCACCATAGGTTGTCACTCATCCATGAAGGAATAGTAGCATTATCTGTATTTATTTCATTTAATTTGGTAGCTTCCAATGTGGAATTAGCCATAACCTTAGTGAAGTCTTGGATTTTAACAAGTTTTTTATTTTTTGTCTCAATGCCATACTCCTGGAGTTTGTTTATCCACTGACATCTTCTACTTAAATATTTTTTTCTACATGAATATTTCTTTAATATCTAGGTGTGGTACCTTTTCTATGGTTTCAATTCTTATAAAGTATAACCTAAATTTATTCACAACCTTAACTACTACATAGGCATGCAACTCTACTATATAATATTTCATTTTAGATACTTACAATTATTTACTAAAAAATGATAATAGATTCTCATACCCTTTTTAATTGTCATGGAGTAACATATTATCAATAGTGTAGGAGGAAAAGGAGAAAATTTTAAGAGTATTATGGGTATGTGGAAGATCATCATGGGAAAAACAGGCCCTTAAGAGGCAAAAAATTTAGAAAAATTAGAGTTAGGCAACTTGAAATAAAAATTTGAATAAGTTATCTATATTATTTCAAAAATATGTAAGAATAGAATCTATAGAAAATTGAATGTAGTTAATAAAATACTAGGTTTGTTTAAAAAAAAATCTATTTGGTGAAAATTTGAAATTTCAATGCAGTAGTACTTAAATTTCAGGGAAAAAATAAGTAGGTGTCTGTCTAACCACCCTAACCACAATAAAATAATAATATTTTTTATAATATTTTAGATATAAGTAGAGGAATCATGTCTTGATGTGATGCATATTTTTTTGTAATTTTTTTCCATGTAAATAATTAATTATGATTTTTTTTATTACAACTTTTAAAAAATATAAAAACTCATATGTTTGACCACCTTAACTTGGTCAAAACTTCATGAAATTCATTTTTTCTTTTTTTAGTCTTATAGTATGCAAAGCATAGAATGTGACACATGTTTTAGATTCAAAAAATGTGATACTATTTGAAAGATATAGATGCTTTTCAATCAGCATATCAATTACGACTTTAGTCGTAATTGATATAGAAAATGAATAATAATTACTTATTAAATTCAAAATAATTTTTTAATTTATATTGTTGGAAAGATGAGAATTTCCTCTCTAAACCCTTTGCGTTTCAACAATTTTGGGTAAAAAAAAGGTCATCAGCCACATACCCATCATATTGCCACTTTTTGGCCCATCATGATCCTGCACATACCCTTATAATAATTAGGGATCACCAAAAATAGATTCTTCTTTGATTTCCTATTTTATATCCTTCAATACTTTAGCTAGTTCTACAATCAACTTAATTGATTACTCTTTCTTGAGCATCTTTGAAATATTCTTAGTATTTTTAGCAAAATTAGGAACAAAGCCTCCTTTTTTTTTTCTCAAAGAAAGACTATATGCCTTTGAATAATTTGTGTTGAGTGATGATGTAAATTCCCTAAATCATTTTGTATCTATTCTCACCACATCATTTGACATAATGTTCCCCAATTTTTCTCCCTCTTTAACCCGAAACTATATATTTCTTGGGATCTAGATAAATCCCATATACTATACATGTCTTGAAGATAAACTCAAGATGTTTATGGTGCTCACCTATTTCATTTGAAAATGTAATAGATCATCTTGGTATACAACCATAATTTCATCAATGAGTCTATCAAAATCCACATCCATTACACTTTAAAATTTTGAACCTACATTATTTAATCTAAACAACATCCCAACATATACATATATACCACATGGAGTAGTGAATGTTGTCTTTTGGTACTTTGATTATTTTACAACCACCTTATTGTAGCCTAATAGCCCATCCATCATGTAAATTAATTCTAATTTGATTTTTTTTTCAAAAAATGCTCCATACTTGGGATTTGATATTTATCCTTGACAGATTTAAGGTTAGGTTTCTAAAAATCAACAAAAAATATCATCTCTCCACTCAGTTAAATTTATTATTGGGATAGAGTTATACACCCACTTCAAGTGTCTAATGACTTTGATAATAATTTCTTGCTGTAAGTTCATCAAATCATTTTTCATTTGTAATGCTAATGTACAGTTCATAGTTCTTTATTAGGGTATGTGCAGGATCATCATGGAAAAAATAAGCCCTTTGGCAAAAAAATAAAAAAATAAGAGTTAGCCAATTTGACGTAAAAATTTGAATAAGTTATCTATATTATTTCAAAAATATGTAAGAATAAAATCTATAGCAAATTGAATGTAGTTTATAAACTACTAGGTTTGTTTAAAAAAAATCTATTCCTGAAAATTTGAAATTTCAATGCAATGGTACTTAAATTTCAGGAAAAAATAAGAAGTAGGTGTTTGTCTGACCACCTAACCACAATAAAATGATAATATTTTTTTATAATATTTTAGATATAAGTCGAGGACTCATGCCCCAATGTGATGCATATTTTTGTAATTTGTTTCCAAGTAAATAATTAATTATGATTTTTTTATTACAATTTTTTAAAAATATAAAACTCGTTCGACCACCTTAACTTGGTAAAAACTTCATGAAATTCAATTTTTCTTTTTTAATCCTATAGTATGTGAATCATAGAATGTGATGCATGTTTTGGATTCAAAAAATGTGATACCATTTGAAAGTTGTAGATGTTCTTCAATCACCTATCAATCAGATTTTAGTCATAATTTGAATAGAAAATTAATAATAATTAATTATTAAATTCAATGTAAAGCATAATTTATATTGGTGGAAAACTGAGAATCTCCTTTAAAAACCCTTTTTGTTTCATCAATTTTGGGTAAAAAAATAGTTGTCAGCCACATACCCATCATATTGCCACTTTTTGGCCCATCATGATCCTGCACATACCCATTACTACCTAAATTTTTTTTCATCTAACTAAAGTGTAATAATGTGCTAAAATAAATACTTCAACTAAGGTTCAAGAGCCAAATATGAAAAAGGAAAATATCTCTTGAATTTTCACAATAATCTAATAATCATTTCATTTTCTTTTGGATAAATCCTCTTACTAATGTAAAATATCTATGGGTTATCATTTTTTAATTTGTTCATACTATCAATGTTAGAATCATGATTTGATTTTCCATTGTTCTTATAGAAGTCTTCACTATCAAACTAATATAACTAACTCTTTAGGGATACTATTCATCTTTAATTCTACTAATTCATTCCTAAATAACGTCTCCTTCCTATCCTCTATCATCACCATCAATTTCCAATGAATCATCTACTTTTCAAACTCATCCATAACATTCATAAATTTATATAGTTTTTGGCTATCATAAAACACTTGCTAACCACATATGTTTTCTAGTATACTTGGTATAGATCTAAGTCAATAATCTGATTATATGAAGGAAGATCTTTTTGGCCTTGTTGTTGCACCAAAAGGTTGACCTATCAATGTTGGATACAAGCTTCAGTTAAGATCCACAAGAGGCGGTTAGACCATGTCACAAACCCAAGTGTTGTGCTGAAAGGAAGACCAAGGGACACACCATCTTGGAACAATCCCCCCTAGCACAAGTGAGGGGTTTGAACCTATGACTAGCTCTGATACAAATTTTTGGCCTTGCCATTGCACCAAAAGGTCAACCTGTCAATGCCTCATACAAGCTTCAATTAAGATCCATAGGAGGTGCTTAGACCATGTCAAAAATCCAAGCATTGTGTTGTAAGGAAGACCAAGGGACACATAATCTTGCAATATATCTATATTCAAATCATACCTTGATGATAAACATGCAAGAGAAAATTTCTCTATATTCTCACTTCTATCATCATATTAAATTTAAATATATTTAGGTAGCTCAATGCTATCCCAAATAAAATGCATAAATAATATAAAATTCTCTTCCTTAGAAGAATTTATATCTTTCACCTAGTAAACTATTATCATCAAGCCTTCCATAAATTATCAAAAATTTAATTTCATATTTGTGAGCAATACCCAACCCCAAAAAATGGGCTTCATACTCAACTATGTTATTAATACATTTCAAATATAGCCTAAATGATATTTTCCTATTCTCTAAAATTCTAAGATTTTTTCCTAATGCTACAAAAATCCTTACCTAACTCAAGATCTATGCAACATCAATTAGAGTGTATGTTGGAAAATGTACTATAGGTGGTATAGTTAACTTACGTTCATTAGGGATAGTATTGAGTGAGAAAACTACCTCCTACCTCTTTTCTAGCTTTAAAATCTCCACCCATATTCTTTCAAGATACCTATTTATTCTCTAGTATTGATAGTATTTTATTTATGACAACAAACACCACCTATTTGTATTGGTTGATTATGGAGTCTGGGAACATGTAGTTTTTTTTTATTTGTTTCTTTTAATTCTTTATTTTATTAAAGCATTCTAGGCTAGGATATTTTTTTTCATAAACACTCATTGTCTACTTATCAATATCATTTTTTTGTATAGTTACATTTTCTTTACTAAATCACTACCCCTACACTAGGATATGCCTATTTCTCAATTGGAATCTACTCTTGACCATCATTATTTCTAAATTAGTGAAAGTATTGATGTCCTCATCCTCTTTTACCTCTACTCCATGAGAGCCTTCAAATTTTAAAAATCATGAGGTTTAAATTCATATTGATGTGGACCAACATTACAACAATGCTAGAAAACTTGATCATTTCTATAAAAAAGTACCTCGACATTCTTTTTCATTTTCTTGATCATGTGCACACTCATCAAATTGTTCAATATCATCTTGATAGTTCTTCACATCATATTATATATTGAGTAATTCCTTATCCATACTCATCGAATGTGCACTACATAATTCCTAAACTCATGAGGAAGAAAATAAGACTCAAACCATAAGATTTCCTTGTGAAAGTTCACATGCTCCATTCTTAAGGGATATAGTGCATTTTTTCTTAATTCTTGAAGCTTACATTATTTTCTCAAAACAACATGTCATTATTTTGTGATCATTTAGACCAATCAGTACTATACAATCTATTATGTTGCATATGACCATTCAAAATTCAAAATTTACACTGATGTAGTGCAAAGGATCCAAACTCACTCCCATGTAGACATATTTGACAACAATGAGTTTCACTCAACTCACCCTTCTAGGAAATCATCCTTCTAGACAAGTTTTGTTCACTTGGAACTTCTAATTCTCAATCTAATTGACCCAAACAAGAGAACTCACCATCTTCAATCTCCTTAGGAACTATATATTCCCTCAAGCAACTCATTAGGGATTCATGTAGCAACCAATGATTACTTCTCATCAACTTCCTATAACACTAATAGGCCTCCAAATAGGACTATCAAAACTTGTACCAAAACTGGACCCTCTTGAAGAAAGGGACAATTTCATGTATACTTAGATCCACTTTTGAGTCCCCTCATATCATTTCCCCCTTAAAATGGAATTTATAGGCCCCTTAGACCTATCAATTTTTATGTAGAGGCCCCTTTCTTATAAGAAATCACATAAAACCTAAAAAAAAACACTTAATGACATCATATCCTGACAACCCACCTTCAAATAATAGTAGTGGGACCCATTCGCCACCCTTGGCAAATGAGTCCCCTTTGAGGGAAAATTCAAAATCATGCAGGAATTTAATCAATTTTGTTTTTATTTCTAGTGAATCCCAGCCTCTTAGGTCTAGTTAATGGGAAAATAGGATGTTGTTTCCTATAAATACATATTTCAAGTCATTTTACACATCTTAATCACTTTTTATCATCTCAAGAGAAAAACACATGCTACAACAAAGTTCATAAGCAAAAGTTGAAGTTTTAGGACAAAAAACTAGGGTTTTTTGCAGGTCTTGTAGCTCACTCACATTGTCAAGATCGAACACTGCAAAGGTTTGATGATGGATTCCTATAGTGAATCATGAAGAAATATAGGGTGAAGAGGTGCAACTAGCCACCAAATCATGCCTAAGGACTTGGTTTCCTATTGAGTTCATCTTCCATTGAGTTCATCTTCCATTGTTACTCAATCTTCAGATCAAGGTCTTTATTATGATTATTTAGCATTTGCATTTTATTTCTTATCTTTGTTTTATGTGTTGTAAGGTTTCTAAGATAGAGATATTGCATCCTTTCAATCATTCTTGCATAACCTATTATAGAACAATAGAATAGAGTTCTTGTCATGATTCAACCTTTCTTAGTCTTTAACACATCTAAGACTAGGGTTAATGCATATTTATTTTTATTCAAGGTTTAATTACCAATCTCTGGGTTTGACTAAGGAAAACCCCCCATTAGATCAACAATTTTAAGTTGTTTTGTAGGGATTTTCAGAGATATGGAATCAGGACTCTAGAGAATTTGCTAAAGAAGTATCAAGGTACAGATTTGAATCTTGAGTTTGCAGAAATCTATAGGTGGATTGATTCACCACCCCTTGAATGAGTCCCACTTGAAATAAAAAAGTATTTTAAAGCTATTTCAAATCCCCAACAGTTGGAAAAAAGGTTCTGTTTAGAAAAAGACCTAACTTGGGACTGATTTACCACCATTGGTGAATGAGGCCCAGTTAGCAAAATTCTAGATTTCATCAGATTCTCAGTATTTCATTAATTCCTCTATAACTTTCCAGGTGCACACATTCTCAGAAACAATCCTTTGTTTAGTTAAATATTGTATTTTTTTCATTATTTCATAGTTTCTGCATATCACACTATGTTTTCAAACAAGGCATAAATCTTAGTTTTGCATTCATTTTAGATCATTTTAATCAATCAATGCATTTATTTTAGTTAGTTTACATCATATCACATCACACTGTCCTTATTTGAATGAACATCTAGCATTTTAGGATCTAAATATCTCTCTTTCTAGGTGAAAAACTTAGGAAGATAAAAGCATTTTGGGTATAAAATCTATGTTACATTTTGGTGAACCTACATGTAATGCCCTAAATTTACACCTAAAGCAAAACACAACTAACAATTTTTTTTTTATGTAATCAATAACATATAAACGCTACCAATAACAACTCGTCGTTGCTTACAATACTTTTAATTATCACCATATATTTGTTGAAAAAATTATTGTAAGAAAATTTCTAAACAAAAAATAAAATAAATAAAATATAAAATAAATAAAAATAAAAATAAAATTAACTTTATTCATTATACATTTTAATATTAAAATTCGAATAATATATATATATATATATATATATATATATATCTAATTCTTACATTTTATTATTATTATTATTATTTTAAATAATTCTCACATATATATATCCTTTTATTTAATTAACCATCTTTACTATATATAAAAATATATATTTATTTTAAAAAGTAATATTTGAAAAATCTAATTTATTTAATTTATCCTTAAACTAAACTTTTCAAGGAAAAGTGGTTTCTTTATTATGAGAATATTAAGGAAGCTATTTATTTAAGAAGGGCTTCATGAGGGGATATACGTGGGCTCTAAAAATAGACTTCCACTACACTATATTTAATTCGCTGGGTTAAGTTCTTTATAGACTTCATTTGCTTTTTTTGCATGGAATGCTTTTTCCTTTATTAACCAAACAAAACGTGTTATAAAGAACCACTAAAGCTAAAGCTATTCGAGGCAAGCATGAATTATTTCCTCTTGATTTCACCGCCTCCTAAGTTTGACTCACTGTAACGAGACATAAATGATTTGATAAAATAAAATTTCGAGGCCAATAGAAGCGTCAAATATTAATAAGAAGTGGTGCGATAAGCTTAAGTGTAACCCTATTTCTTTCAAAGAAATAATTCGCTATGTTCTTTACGGGACAGGATAGAAGAAAGGTGAAATCAAATTCATGGCGACGGAGTTCGTTATATAATATTTTTAGAAGTAGGTTTATAAATTTACAATACTGTTATTGTTTATTTTTGTCTGTGTTAAGTGTAGGGTGAGGGCATTAATTTCCCTTTTCTGTTGCATTGGCTGTCTGTGTTAAAGTTTGTTTTCCAAAGGAATTTCTACTTGTTTATTTTTTTTCGTTTTCCATGCACAATTAAAATTTAAGTATTTTTTTTTTTTATGTATCATTTTTTTTTACTGTGAAACAAACTCTTAGATCTCAATCTAATCTTTTGTGTTGTGCAGGAAATAAGAATTCATGGAAGGAGCAACAGTAAAGAGTGACTAATTCTTAAGATTCTGACACAGATCTGGGGAGGCTATACACAGGAGTATTAAAAAGAAGAGGATCTTATTAACAGCTAAAATGATAACAATTGAACACAGATTCAAAGACATCAGTTAAATTTTATTTCAAGACAGAGAAAATTATACCATATATTTTCTAGAATTCTTTTACAACCAAAATTTCCAGCTAATAAATACAGAGTATCACCTTCTCAATTGATTAACTTGAGCATTAAACATAAAATTCTACATCAATCCAGAAAACTATTGGTATATTTAATTTTCATTTCCAATTCATTGAAGCTACATATTCCACAACCAGTCCATTTTTCTGAGATCTAACGTTTGCTCAAGCCTACTATCTCAATTTTAAAAATCAAAACAAATAATAAACATTTTTCTGTTGGGAAAAACAATTTTTTTTTTTTGCTAAAAGGTAATTTTCCCTCCCGAATCACAAAGAAGTAACTTTTGTTTTCTTATAGGAATGAATTTACAGAATAACAATTACAAATTTTGGATGAACCAGAATATTAAAATAAGTATCTCTTTTCAATGGTTATTCCCTTGCAACAATAAATCTGAGATCATATATAAAACATCTACAACTGAACACCGGTAGTCTTGATCTTGCATCTCCTTAAAGCTGTAAGCTTCCTTTAGATCTGTAGACCTACACATAACATAAATTTATTTTTTCTAAAGCCAATGGGGTGCTCACCACCCAACCTTAGACCGGAAAACCAGTCACCCCCGAGCTTGGAGGCCATCAAAGGAACCGGGTTACACACATTCTCAAACATGCATCGACATCAAACACACAAATGAAAACAATAACACCCAAAATCCCAGGGATTCACATGCACATTGAATCTTCTCAAAGATTCAAGAAAGGGGGAGACTTAGGAGATATCACTACCAAATGGGGAAACGTGTATATTTAAATAAAGATCTGTATAGTATCACAACTTCTCTCCACTTCTCCATCCATCCAACTCCACAAAATAATCCTGGGCACTCATACCCAAAAACCCCATACTTCAATAATGTGGGTACTCATACCCAAAATCTCCACCTTCTCAAAGGTTGGAATTTTCTCCATTGGAGGATCATCCTCTCTCAACCCCACACTTGGGTAGCTCTCAAAATCTAAGAGAGACATCCCCATACAACCCAACACAAATAACAACCCGCAAATAACAATACAATAATGAATACTCACAGCGTTTTCAAATTTTTTTTAACAATTTCAACCAGGAACAAATACAAAATGATAGAAGCCAACCTCTTACACTTTCCAGGAAGAAAATTGTAGAAGTGCCCAAGCTTTTCCTTCAAACTCTATTCCACCCAAAAATTCTTCCAAAAACCAGAACTAGAAAAGAGTACCCAATTTTTTTTTAAATGAAATTCAATCTCCCCCAATAATAAAAAAAAGAAGAGATAAATAGAAGTTCCCCAAAAATTTGTTTCCCAAAAACCACTCTTGCTTTAAAATACTGAAGATGAAAGAAAATCAGCTGAAAAATCATCTATTTACAACCCATTCAAAATCCAAATTCGTCACCCTTAAAGCTAGGCCTTTTTGAGAGGTCATATCTTGATTTTAGTTCAAAATATAACTTGAACTAAGTGCCTAACCCTTGGGTTAACACCCTAGGGGTTTAAAAAAAATAGAAAAAAACATAAAATAACCTTTTTTAACCCCTTTTTGAGTCAATAAGGAAGGTAAAAATATCAAATACTCCCCAATTAAAATTTTACAAATTAAATGCAACTTAACACTTAAAACATTTAAACACTTAAAATAAAACTATATAATAAAATAACATTCAAGTCTCAAACCACTTTACAAATTTTACATCACAATAAGACTATAGTCCCCATGGACTATTGTCGACATTCACAGGGTTTATCACATAGGGTTCCTTGAAGACCTCCAATTCCATTGGCCATGGAATTCGTACCTGCACACTCAATTTCACACATTAATATATCCAATAACATCATATAGTCAAAGAAACTGAAACATATATATTCACATCATACAATTTACATCATAGTTAAATCACATTCGAAAATCAATTAATAGTTACAATAGTCACAAAATAATTCATCATCATTGAATCCTCTTAATAACATTTATTCATTTGTTTTTTTATTTTTATTTTATTTACAATAATAATAATTCAAAATTCATAAATTTTATTAATTCTACTTGAGCATCCATAATAATCAATAATATCCAATCTATGAGGTCTAACGTTCACATCACCATAATATAAAATCAAAGACAAGGTCTAATGTCAAAACATCATAACATGAATAGCATCATAAAGCATCAATCTGTATCAAAACATAATGTCTAATAGTTAAACTAAAAATCAAACTATCTATCCAAAATAATAAAATAGCATAGTATCAAGTATCACTGGCGGGTCTCACATCCTCCCCCCCTAGGAATGAACTTCCTCCTGGAAGTCATCAAAGAGGTGAGGGTATAGTGCTCTCAAATGAGAGGCATCCTCCCATGTAGCTGCAACCTCATCATATCTGTCCCACTGAACTCTGACCTGGTCCAGCTCTCGCCCTCAAAGGGCCAGCGCCCGACGATCCAAAATGCGAATGGGCTCCAATGCTAGCTGACCGTCTGACTCCACCTGCAAGGCATCCCAATCTAGTATATGAGAATCATCATGCACATAACGTCGTAAAACTAAAACATGAAACACATCATGGATGCGTGACAGGCTAGGTGGCAAGGCTAAACGATAAGCTACAGGACCTATCCGCTCCAGGATCTCAAATGGTCCCACAAATCGGGGTGCAAGCTTAGAGCCCTTCCCATAACGGATTGGACTCTTATGTGGTATCACTCTCAGGAATACTCGGTCACCCACTGAAAAGCTTCTATCGATTCTCTTAGCATCGGCATACTTCTTTTGATGGTCCTGTGCCTCCTGTAGACGTTTCCTGATCAGATCTACTTGTCGCTCCATGTCCTGCACCAAATCTGGTCCAATAGCCACTCTGTCCTCAATGCGATCCCAACTCAAAGGAGTCCTACAAGGTCTTCCATACAAGGCCTGAAAAGGTGGCATGCCCAAAGAACTATGGTGCCCATTATTATAGGCAAACTCAACCAAGTACAAATAATCCTCCCAATGAGATTGGTGATCCATCACATACATACGTAGCATATCTTCTAAAACCTGATTCACCCTCTCTGTCTACCCATCTGTCTCAGGGTGATAAGCCGTACTGAAGTTGAGTTGAGTGCCCAATGCCTGCTGCAATGATGTCCAAAATTTTGATGTAAAGAGTGGGTCTCTGTCTGAAATGATCCTCTGAGGGACTCCATGAAGTCTAACAACATCATCTAAGAATACTCTTGCTATTGCTGGAGCTGTATAAGTCGTACGCACAGGTGAAAAATGGGCTACTTTGGTCAATTTGTCCACAGTTACCATGATGGCATCATGACGGCGTGAAGTCAAGGGTAGACCAACAATAAAGTCCATTGAAATGGTATCCCATTTCCACTCAGGAATCTCATGCGGATAGAGAAGACCTGCTGGGTGTTGATGCTCGGCTTTGACCCTCTGGCACTCAAGGCACCGAGTCACAAAAGCAGCAATGTCTCGTCGCATCCCTGCCCAATGATATAATTGTCTAAGGTCAGCATGCATCTTCTTCACCCCTGGATGTGCTGCATAAGGTGGCCTATGTGCTTCTGAAAGTATGACTGTACGGAGATTTCCTGTACTAGGTACATAGATGTGACCATTATGACGTAATAAACCATCAGACTCTAAGGTATATCCTAAAAATTTTCCCTTAAGGGCCCTCTGAGACTGGATTTCCTGCTCGACCTCCATGTACCACTCATCCCCAGGTAAATTCTGCAGTATCTGACTCCTCAAATCAGTGCCCAAAGTCATGGATGATAGCTCATGTCGCCTCCTACTCAAAGCATCTGCTACAACGTTCTCCTTCCCTTTTATGTAATGCACATCAAAATCGTATTCGCATAAAAACTCCATCCAACGCCGTTGACGAGCATTCAAATTCGGCTGTGTGAACAAGTACTGTAGGCTCTGGTGGTCTGAATGTAACTCAAAGTGATGACCTAGAAGAAAATGTCTCCAACGAACTAGAGCGTGAACCACTGCTGCCAACTCCAAATCATGAGTAGGGTAGTTCAACTCATGGGTCTTGAGTTTTCGTGACTCATAAGCGATCACTCTACCCTCCTGCATAAGTACTGCACCTAAGCCATCAATCGAGGCATCAGTGCATACCATGAAATCTCCTGATGGATCTGGGATGGCTAATATGGGAGCACTAGTGAGACGCTCCTTGAGGGTCTGGAAGGCCCTCTCACACTGATCTGTCCACTCAAACCTCTTCCCTTTTCGCTGAAGGGAAGTGATAGGATGTGCAATCTGAGAAAAACCCTGAACAAAACGACGATAATAGCCTGCTAAGCCCATAAAACTCCTAACCTCAGTCACTGAAGTGGGTGCTGGCCAATCCATAATTGCCCTGATCTTTGATGGATCTACTGAGATACCGTCACCAGATATAATATGACCAAGATAATGAATCTCTGAACAAAAGAATGTACACTTCGACAAGTTACCATATAATTGATGCTCCCTCAAACATTGAAGAACCTGTCGCAAGTGTTCCTCATGCTCCTCCTCAGACTGTGAATATATCAAAATGTCATCTAAGAAAATTACCACGAACCGATCTAGGAAAGTACGAAATACTCCATTCATGAGGCTCATGAACACTGCAGAAGCATTTGTCAGTCTGAATGGTACCACTGTGAACTCGTAGTGGCCATACCTAGTCCTGAAAGCGGTCTTATGAATATCTGCTTCTGAAATCCGCAACTGATGATAACCAGACTTAAGGTCAATTTTTGAGAACACTCTCGCTCCCTGCAATTGATCAAACAAATCATCGATC
The DNA here is from genome assembly GCA_007258455.2 of Sequoia sempervirens. Classification (NCBI taxonomy): domain Eukaryota; kingdom Viridiplantae; phylum Streptophyta; class Pinopsida; order Cupressales; family Cupressaceae; genus Sequoia; species Sequoia sempervirens. The sequence goes on from VDFB02083755.1 coordinate 24,510, forward strand.
CTCGAAAGTGGGTAACGATTCTTGATCGTCACCTTGTTTAGTTGTCTATAATCAACACAAAGACGAAGGGATCCGTCCTTCTTCACGAAGATGACAGGAGCACCCCAAGGCGAGACACTTGGACGAATATGGCCCTTCTCTAGCAACTCCTCTAACTGAATCTTGAGCTCACTTAGCTCATGTGTAGTCATCCTATAAGGTGCCCTTGATATCGGTTGAGCCCCTGGTATCAAATCTATACGAAAGTCAATCTCTCACCGTAGTGGCATACCTGGTAACTCAGAAGGAAAAACATCTGAAAACTCCCCAAGAACGGGATGGTCATCCAATGAAGTCTCTATCTTCTCCTCGTCCAAATCACGGATGGTGATGGCAAACATCTTATATCCCTTTCACATACACCGCTTCAACTGCATAGCGGATATAGTGTGAAGGGAAATGGGTCTCTGTACCCCTGAAATCACCACTGCAGTACCCTAATCATCTACACACTCAATCATCTTTTGATGACAATCTAGCTTAGCTTGGTGTGCCTCGAGCCAGTCCATACCCAAAACTAATCCATAGGAGCCCAAAGGAGTAATGCGAAGGTCAACTAAAGTGTTCAAATCTCCAACTCGCAAAGGACAAGCTCTAACAACTGAATCAACAGAAACCTTGGTCCCTAAGGCTAACTCAACCTCCCATCTATCATCTTGCCTAGATGCCACTAGCCCGCCACGTTCCACTATAGAAGGGGGTATAAAAGAATCTGATGCCCCAGAGTCAAATAAAATAGATACATGAGTGTTACCAATCATACTTGGGGCCTCAATTACCGTGGCCTGATGCTCAGCTTGGCAGTTCTCGACTGCCGCATAAACTCTATGAAACTTCCCTGCATCCCCCACTGTCTGCTCAGATCCTATTGCTCGCTTCCCTCTAGCTGTAAAACCCTGAGGACACTCCTTGGCTAAATGTCCTAATTCACCACACACAAAGCAAGCACCTTTGTTCTGACCCTGAGATGATGTGTCCTATTGAACTGCTATCCACCAGACCTAGTAGAACCACTATGTCCACCACGAGAAGACTGCTGAGAACGTGTTGGAGTAGCACACTGTGTCTGTGGACATTGATCCCTATGGGGGCCCTGTGATCGCCATGGCCTAGACCATCCACCCTGAAATCCCTGTTGAGGCCTGGTCCTCTGACTAAATTGCTGCTGCTGGAAAGGCCTAGATGATCCTGTAGGGGGTCAAGATCCTCCCTTAGAAGGAAGAGGAGGTCGACGGAAACGCTGTACCTGAGTAAATGGATTGCGGTTTTGATATTGCTCTCGTGCATCACGGGCTTTCCCTTGAATCTCCTCTGCAATAAGGGATTTTTCCACTACAACTTGAAGGTTCTCTAGATCGGCCATACGTATAGGTCCTGATATGCTGGCATTCAACCCCCGGATAAATTGATTGACAAGGAGCTTCTCATCATGAAGATAGTCAACATAATGCAACAACTCTAGGAACCGGCTCTCGTACTAAGCTACTGTCAATCCCCTTTGCTGAAGATCATGAAACTCATCAGTGCGACACTGTATAAAATGCTCAGACAAGTAGCGTGCTCTGAAACAATCAAGGAAAGTCTCCCATGTAATGGTGTCCATAGTAAAGTGATGCTTGCGCTCCTCCTGGCGCCACCATGTGGATGCTATGTCTCCAAGTAAATGTATAGCAAAACGTGCTTTGAGATTGCTCGCATATGTACGCAACCCAAAACACCTCTCAAGACTAAGAAGCCAAGCTTCTGCCTCAACACCATTTGTGGTTCCTTCAAATTTTGGTGTACGCAAACGTAATAAGTCCCTAATCTCATCACCTGCATCACGAGCTACTCTGGGCTCAACTCGTACCTCTGGTCGAGGTACATAAGGTGGAGGATCCATATGAACTGAACCTCTCTCTCCATCATCATACTGCTCATTAGGTACATGAGGGGGACTCCTGCTACGCTCTTTGTGCTCAGACCTATGTGCTTCTGTAGAATCCTATGTTTGCTCATGATGGGGACCCACCCCTACATCTGGCAATCTGGCATGTATCACCCCAATCAAATCTTTGAGTGCATGGAGGATCTGTGAATTGAGGTTTGGTTGTGGCTCATTTTGTGGTACCTCAGGAACCTCTGGTACTACTGGTGGTGTTGCAGATCTCTCTCCCTTTGCTCCACATCCTCTACCATGTCCACGACTGCATCCGTGCCCTATTCCTCTCTTAGGTGCCATCCTCTACATGACAATGTCAATATGTACTATTAACATGACGTTCACATAAACCTAGAGCTCCCGGTGTTTGAAAACCGTGCTCTGATACCAAAATGTAATGCCCTAAATTTACACCTAAAGCAAAACACAACTAACAATATTTTTTTTTTTAATGTAATCAATAACATATAAACGCTACCAATAACAACTTATCATTGCTTACAATACTTTTAATTATCACCATATATTTTTGAAAAGATTATTGTAAGAAAATTTCTAAACAAAAAATAAAATAAATAAAATATAAAATAAATAAAAATAAAAATAAAATTAACTTTATTCATTATACATTTTAATATTAAAATTCGAATAAAATATATATATATATATATTAAATCTAATTCTTACATTTTATTATTATTATTATTATTTTAAATAATTCTCACATATATATATCCTTTTATTTAATTAACCATCTTTACTATATATAAAAAATATATATTTATTTTAAAAAGTAATATTTGAAAAATCTAATTTATTTAATTTATCCTTAAACTAAACTTTTCAAGGAAAAGTGGTTTCTTTATTAATAAGGAACATTAAAAGGAAGCTATTTATTTAAGAAGGGCTTCATGAGGGATATCACGTGGGCTCTAAAAAATGACTTCCACTACACTATATTTAATTGATAGGTTAAGTTCTTTATAGACTTCATTTGCTTTTTTGCATGCAATGCTTTTTCCTTTATTAACCAAACAAGCGTGTTATAAAGAAAGCACCACTAAAGCTAAAAGCTATTAGAGGCAAGCATATGGATATTTCACCCAGTTCACCACCTCCTAAGTTTGACTCATTTATGTGAGACATAAATGATTTGATAAAATAAAATTTTGAGGCCAATAGAAGCATCAAATATTAATAAGAAGTAGTGCGATAAAACCCAAGGTAAAACCCTATTCTTCTTTCAAAGAAATAATTCACTATGTTCTTTCTGGAGACGGGGATAGAAGAAAGGTGAAAATCAGAGGTCATGGCGTAGGAGTTAAGTTATATAATATTTTTTAGAAGTAGGTTTATAAATTTAATATGGTTATTGTTTATTTTAATGCAGTATTAAAAGTCAAGGGTGGGGCATTAATTTCCCTTTTATGTTGTGTTGGCTGTCTGTGTTAAAGTTTGTTTTCCAAAGGAATTTCTACTTGTTTTTTTTTTTTTTTTTCCATGCACAATTAAAATTTAAGTATTTTTTTTTTTTATGTATCATTTTTTTTTACTGTGAAACAAACTCTTAGATCTCAATCTAATCTTTTGTGTTGTGCAGGAAATAAGAATTCATGGAAGGAGCAACAATAAAGAGTGACTAATTCTTAAGATTCTGACACAGATCTGGGGAGGCTATACACAGGAGTATTAAAAAGAAGAGGATCTTATTAACAGCTAAAATGATAACAATTGAACACAGATTCAAAGACATCAGTTAAATTTTATTTCAAGACAGAGAAAATTATACCATATATTTTCTAGAATTCTTTTACAACCAAAATTTCCAGCTAATAAATACAGAGTATCACCTTCTCAATTGATTAACTTGAGCATTAAACATAAAATTCTACATCAATCCAGAAAACTATTGGTATATTTAATTTTCATTTCCAATTCATTGAAGCTACATATTCCACAACCAGTCCATTTTTCTGAGATCTAACGTTTGCTCAAGCCTACTATCTCAATTTTAAAAATTAAAACAAATAATAAACATTTTTCTGTTGGGAAAAACAATTTTTTTTATTTTTTATTTTTGCTAAAAGGTAATTTTCCCTCTCGAATCACAAAGAAGTAACTTTTGTTTTCTTATAGGAATGAATTTACAGAATAACAATTACAAATTTTGGATGAACCAGAATATTAAAATAAGTATCTCTTTTCAATGGTTATTCCCTTGCAACAATAAATCTAAGATCATATATAAAACATCTACAACTAAACACCGGTAGTCTTGATCTTGCATCTCCTTAAAGCTGTAAGCTTCTTTTAGATCTGTAGACCTACACATAACATAAATTTATTTTTTCTAAAGCCAATGGGGTGCTCACCACCCAAACTTAGACCGGAAAACCAGTCACCCCCGAGCTTGGAGGCCATCAAAGGAACCGGGTTACACACATTCTCAAACATGCATCGACATCAAACACACAAATGAAAACAATAACACCCAAAATCCCAGGGATTCACATGCACATTGAATCTTCTCAAAGATTCAAGAAAGGGGGAGACTTAGGAGATATCACTACCAAATGGGGAAACTTGTATATTTAAATAAAGATCTGTATAGTATCACAACTTCTCTCCACTTCTCCATCCATCCAACTCCACAAAATAATCCTGGGCACTCATACCCAAAAACCCCATACTTCAATAATGTGGGTACTCATACCCAAAATCTCCACCTTCTCAAAGGTTGGAATTTTCTCCATTGGAGGATCATCCTCTCTCAACCCCACACTTGGGTAGCTCTCAAAATCTGAGAGAGACATCCCCATACAACCCAACACAAATAACAACACATAACAATACAATAATGAATACTCACAGCTTTTTCAAAAAAAAATTAACAATTTCAACCAAGAACAAATACAAAATGATAGAAGCCAACCTCTTATGCTTTCCAGGAAGAAAATTGTAGAAGCGCCCAAGCTTTTCCTTCAAACTCTATTCCACCCAAAAATTCTTCCAAAAACTAGAACTAGAAAAGAGTACCCAATTTTTTTTGAAATGAAATTCAATCTCCCCCAATAATAAAAAAAAGAAGAAGAGATAAATAGAAGTTCCCCAAAAATTTGTTTCCCAAAAACCAGTCTTGCTTTAAAATACTGAAGATAAAAGAAAATCAGCTCAAAAATCATCTATTTACAACCCATTCAAAATCCAAATTCGTCACCCTTAAAGCTAGGCCTTTTTGAGAGGTCATATCTTGATTTTAGTTCAAAATATAACTTGAACTAAGTGCCTAACCCTTGGGTTAACACCCTAGGGGTTTAAAAAAGACAAAAAAAAACATTAAATAACCTTTTTTAACCTCTTTTTGAGTCAATAAAGAAGATAAAAAAAAAATCAAATATCCTCAATTAAAATTTTACATATTAAATGCAACTTAACACTTAAAACATTTAAACACTTAAAATAAAACTATATAATAAAATAACATTCAAGTCTCAAACCACTTTACAAATTTTACATCACAATAAGACTATAGTCCCCATGGACTATTGTCGGCATTCACAGGGTTTATCACATAGGGTTTCTTGAAGACCTCCAATTCCATTGGCTATGGAATTTGTACCTGCACACTCAATTTCACACATTAATATATCCAATAAAATCATATATTCAAAGCAACTAAAACATATATATTCACAACATACAATTTCCATCACATTTAAATCACATTAGAAAATCAATTCATAGTTACAATTGTAACATAAATTCATCACCATTAAATCCTCCTAATAACATTTATTCATTTTTTTGTTCATACAGTAACGATAATTCAAAATTCATAAATTTTATTAATTCTACTTGAGCATCCATATTATTCAATAATATCTAATATGAGGTCTAAAGTTCTCAGCACCGTAATATGAAATCAAAGACAAGGTCTAATGTCAAAACATCATAACATGAATAGCATCATAAAAGCATAAATCTGTATCAAAACATAATGTCTAATAGTTAAAAAGCAAATCAAACTATCAATCCAAAATAATAAAATAGCATAGTATCAAGGAAGTATCCTTTGGTGGGTCTCATAATGTCGGTATCCATACTATATCACATATCTGGTCCATGGTAACCGGGAATTCAAACTGTCTACACCCACGTGCACTACCCAACACAAATCAAAAGTTGAACCAACATATATAACAACCCCACATAGAATGAACTTCTCTGGAAGACTTACAAAACCAAACAACCCAATTGCCCAACAACACAAACAAAGAAAACTCAACCAATAAGCAATTCAAACATATAATTAATCTAACATTCGGATTCCCTAAATCCAATCAAATCATGAATGTATTATTTGGAATTAATCAACTTAATTTAATTTCATTTACAAGCAATAAGAAAATTAACACTAATAGTTTAACTTCAATTTCCACAATAACACACACAACAATAAAAATCAATTTCTCTATAAAAATCATTTTATTTTAACTATTTGTGCTTTGCATGCACCAAATAATACCTAATATTCATTTATCTTTTAAAATCATTTCATTTTAAAATAACTACTTGTGCATTTTCATGCACCTAATTAAAATTAATTTTTTTTCTAATAAAATCATTTTATTATCAAACATCTACTTAAATTCAATTTCCTCTTTTAAATTATAACATTCTAAAAATAATTCATTCCATGCATTCGCATGCATCTATTGTCAAAATACATTTAAATAATTATATATATTATAAATTTAAAATATCTATTATGTCAAAATAGCCAATTAAATAGATATATTTAAATATATAATTAAATATGTATAATACATATAATTATACATATATATAAATACATATTATTTAATAAATTAAAAATAATTTACTATATTCAAACAATACTAATCATAAAACTAGTGTGTTGTGACTTTAATAACTTTGTTTTCAGATCTGGGTTTTTCTAAATTTTTTACTAAAGGTGCGCCACCAAGTTTTTTATAACATATAAATTACTGAAGGTGCACCACCAAGTCTTTTAAAACATATATAAAAATCAGCTATACCTAGTTCGTAAATTTTGAGTTATGATTAATTTAGTGACCCTCTCTCTCTGCTGTTTTTTTTTAATATAAAATTTTCTACAGCAAAAGATTTACTATTTTATCAGAGGATTTCATTTTCCCTAATTTATCAGAGGATTTCTTTTTTTCAATCCTATAGAGGTTTTCTAAATTATTTGTGGGATTTTCTAAATTATCTATTGTTTTCTTTTTGAATTTCCTACCATTTTAAATTTATTTCCCTACAGAGGATCTAAGATTTTCACAATCCTTCTACAAAGGTTTCCAAAATTTCACAACAAATTAATAGACAATATTTCAAAAATAAATCTACTATTTTGTACATACAATTTTAAAACACAATTTAAACAGAAGCATTTGAAGCCAGGGAACCTAGATAGTCAAGCTCAAATTGATGAAGATTGAAGTCGAACATTAAGTATTTCAATTCTCCGGCTTTTCAAAAGATTTCCTCTTCTCTAGAAGATGTGCAAAACAACTCTGGCTAAGAACTGCAGCTTGAGATCCTTTTCAATTTTCATCAAAATGTCACACAAAATTCCCATCTCCTTCCCATTAAGAAGCCAAACAAAAATTTTCTTTCCCATTAATCCCATTTTTTTTTTTTTGAAAACTCAAAAATAAGAATAAAATAGCAATTTTCCATTCTCTCTCAATTTTTCGAAAATAAACTGGACATGCATTTGTTCTTTTTATTCTTTTCTTGATTTTTCTTTTCGAGATGAAATATTTAAATTTTAAATTTCTATTTTATTAATTTCAACTCATAGTTGACACATTATTAATTATTTAAATCTTTTATTCTATTATTTATCCTCAACTTACTATTTAAATTAAATTATAAAAAATGTCAAGTTTAAAATTATAAATAATGTTATTTACACAATTTATTTATTTATCTTTAATTAGTTACATAACTTTTAGTTTAACACTTTTAATTTTTAATAAAGCTATTCCCAATAACTAACTAATAACACTTATTTTAATTATTTAAATTAAATAATACTATTAATCCACCAAAATACATAACAACACAAACATTAAATAAATAACATAAATACAACTCACGATATACAACTGTCACATAATACTGAAATAACCAAATTCAAGGACACACAATACCACTAGATGCATGATGGGTTGACAGACTTGGGACAGGGAGACTTCCTTGTCATCTTTGTTTCAACATCATACCCATTGGGATAATTTAATGCTCACCTTGTCCTGCCAAAGCAGGTGGAATTGAGACTTTATTTCTACAATTCCTACATACAAACAAGGTTGTGTAGAACATATATATAAAAAAATATATCACATCGTGAGAAGGAATCACAACGTAGTAGGGATCTCGCAAACGAGTGGTGCTACATTGTCCCCTCACCAAAGCTATAATAACAACTACAACATCAAGTATAAAGTAAGATTGTTAAACTAAACTAATCACATCATATCATCATGAAATAATTACTAGTCTATTGCATAACAACATAATACTACATCTAGATATAAGCATACCCAGTTAAATTCAACCACAATGTATCATCATAACCTCAATGTCATAAAAGAAGTATCATGAGAAACAAGTAAGTTAAGCTATCCAATTAAATCTCTGCATCATAACAAAACAATGTACCTCATTCCCATAAGAGTACCATCAGAAGTCCTTGTTCCATCTTCCTCTTCAAATTCTTTAGTTAGACTACCTACACATTCCAAGTGAGAACGGAGGGGCACTACATCCTCCCCCCCTAAGACTTGACTTACTCCTGGAAGTCACAAGGCTCAAAATGGAAACACAAACACATTAGTCCCAAAAAAATTTCTAATTTATAATTGATGTACATCCTCTTTCTGAATCATTACAATTAGAATCACTATTCGGCTACACATTTGAAAATAATGTCTTCTTAACCACTTTTATTTATAAATCCTTATATCTCTTATAGTAAAATATTTGGTTCTAAAACTAATGATATAGCCAGTACTCCAATTAACTCAATTTTCCATTCACAAAACAAACATCTCCAAATCTCATACAAGGGAAAACACATGAACTAATTACTTGAAATTCAAAAATTCACACCATATCATGTTTCAGTAACATATTTCAAGTCACAATTTATGATGTTCAATAATATCCAATTTACTTAATACCACTGAATCACAATACACTCACATTTAAGACAACATGGTTATCCCTCCTTTACATCAATATGCCACAAAATGTAAGAAATATTTTTCTAACACATACCTACACAATCACATCACCGGGAAAAACACAACACAAGGCTACACAAGGGTTTGTTCGAACACCGAAAAGTAGCATACTAATCCATGAAACAAAAACCATGAGCTAAGAGCCAATATTCATCTCACATAATCCATACCTCACACTCAGTGGCTTGATGGTGTTAGGCCACACACACATGGTGAGACCATCCAAACAAGAACATAATGACTCATCAAGCTTGCTGTATAAGGTGGTTAGCCTCCAAGAGATGGTCATCACACATAAGTGGGTAGTGGGTCCTAGCTATGTAATAGCCTCACATACCCCCCATCCTCAAGGTTCCCTGCGTCTGCTTCCTCATATACACTCACCAAGTCCACATCATATGTCCTTGGAGAGGAATCACAATATGACACATGGCTAACATCGAAAACAATAAGGATAAACTAATTTAGCCACCAAAGTCAAATAAATTTCAAATAAAGATTTTAATTTCATCAATAAAGCAATAAGTGTGCGCAATTGTCAACACTAAATCAAATGTAACCTCGAGGACTATGAGCAAATAAGATCACAATGTGTGGCTAAACCATCACAATCAAATATAAATAAAGTGTCGACCTTCACTATCACTAGAACATCATCAATAATTATAAAGAAAGTTCACAATCCTTGAAATTACATTGTACATCACTGTGTGACTAGATACTAGCCACCAAACAAGGAAGGAGGGAACATCATCAAGCTATAGTAGTAGCCCTCATGTGGTGCGGAATGAGCACGCCATCCACATGGCCCAGAGTGTTCCCCTCAGCTACACCCTACCTCACGTCGTCACACAACATGGACTAACCAAGTGGTCCATGCACTCCTTGGCTGCCTGCATGGGATGTGTAGTTCAACCTCCATCTCACATTGTATCTTAGTGCGGCGTGGTCATACACCAGCCAGAGAAGGAATGCACTAGTCGTATGCTGCATGGCAGTGTGTCCGTGGCTCCGCAAAAGTAGGCGCGTGCTAGACACACCCCACATAGCGATACCTCATGGAGAAGGCACATGCAGGTACATACCATCGCTAGAGGTATACATGGCTAAGACCTACCCATATGTTAACCGACCCAACACTGTCGAAAGAAAACATGAGTATCCCTCTACAAGTGTGTGAGGCCCCATTACGCTCATCACAAAATTAGGTTATCATACCACAATCTCATAGTACACCTTTAGGTGTCTATGCACATGGCATCATGTCCTCGAGCCCAGTTCGCTACCATCAGCAACACGACATTATCACTAGCATTATGTCAGAACATTAGTGGGGTGTGGCATCATATCCATTGCATCATGTCAGAACACGTGCAAATACTGTATATATAATGTATATAAGAGTATATCAATATGGGGCTACCTAAGTTTCACCTCTCATATAGATGAGGTTGGCTTGCTAATGCCAACTCAACGTCCCTATGGACAGCTAGGCATACACTAACAAACCAATACTGTTGTACTCAAAACTATGGGGTTTAGGCTAACACATATGGATCAAGTAGCTTGACCCATCATGAGGGAAAGTAGTGAGTATGCTCCGTGGGGATCAGTTGAGCTAAGGTCACTGCATGCCACCATTATTCATATGTTGTACACCCTGCCCCTTGGAGTGACATGGCATCTACTATCCCTCCATAGATTGGGAGACTTAGAGAACCAAAAGAAAAGTATATTAAAAAAAATACTACTATCTTTTGGCTACTCTTGTGACAAAATTATCAACCACACGTGGGTTGGCCCGCAATCGGTAACACACATGCAACACATGAATGGTATGGTTCTTTCCACACCAAGCAAAACAACAGTTTCCCCATGGATGGGTATGTAGTATCACCATCACATGGAACACAAAGCAAGCACAGGTTTAACACAACACACAAACATTGCACAGATATTGGTTTCCACAATACAGGGAGTACATTCATACCTACCATCCTAGAAAACAAATTTTCCCTATTCTCATATGCACATAGATGATTGATGCCACATATCAAAAACAAGTACTCCCAACATCCTTCATACTTTTCCTCCAAAATCGTAAACTCTTTAATCACTTTTACAATTATTTAAATATCAACATTATCCTCTTCCTCAAGTTCAAAGTTCACTTTTATCAACTCCATTAAAGCTAGAATTAATACCATAAGCCTAAAAAATTCTCACATGCTTTCTCCTAGAAAAACATAACCTCTTTTTCATCACATAATAATCCTCTCGGTTCACAAAAAATATTTTTATCACCATTTACTACATCATACACTTTACTAGAGATAAACATCAATGCCTTTCAATTATAGAATTCATATTTTCTTCCATCATTCATAATAATACACTCACAAAGAAACTTTCATTTTCATCTCATGAAACAACATTGTACCCAAGTTATAACATTTTCATTCATAGGGGAGAGTGCACTTAACATAGACACACATCATATACATGCCAAAATGCTTTTTCTTTCAACACAAAACATTACCATTTATCTACATACTAGATTCAATAACAATTAAGAAGAATCGTCAATCAATCACACACCACAACACATCAATTTTGCATTAATTCAAGATTTCATTAAATGAACATACATCATCACATTTTCTCCTAAGGTAAAAAATTTATTTGATCAACACAAGGCCTTTACACACCATCCAGATACAACACTTTTATAAAATCAAAATATTTAAATTTCTACTTTATGAAAATACATAAGATATTGTCTTACCCATACACCTAATCACACTCATACAATGCAACATTCTTACCACACTTCTAACACTCTACAAACTTCAATGCAATAAAAAAAATTCCTATATACTGATGCAAATAATATATTATCAACTTCACCTATGAATTTATACTTATGAAAACAATTTTGAAAATTCAAATTTATTCCTAAACTTATCATGCTCATCATTCCTTTCATAAAACTTAAAATTAGCTAGCATATATAAGCATTCAATAACCAATGCACTCCTAGAGCATTCCCTTAACACTTATGCATCCAAGAACACAAGGAGATAAAAGAAGTGATTTCTTTGCAAGGCACACACTAAATAAAGTTTGTTAAATTAGATTCTAAGATTCACCTTAAACAATATTTCATACATGTAACTACATGATCAAGTCACTCACTTACACCAACCATAAAGGAACCATCATAAACCTTTTAATGAATCACTACTTGACAACATGATTACACTATACTACATTCCTTTTATACTTATATAGTATAATTCAATAAAAATACAAGCAATCTCAATCTAGGATAACATTAAAGTCATTCTTTTATTCATTTCTACTTCTAACCTTCATTACACATTATGGATTTTTAGCACATAACCCTTAAAATCACATAGAATACAATCAGCACCCACATACATCAAAAAAGGTAGAATGACGGAAAGGTGTATACATAGTAGCAAGTCAACAAACATACACTCAAAGAAAAGATGCACGAAGATAAGACAATATAACTAACTCCAAGGTCACCTTGACCTCACGCAGACTCGAAGCTAAGGGACACACAAGAGAATGTTAAACAACATAACTGTCACCCTCAACAAGCTAAGACTCAACATGCTCATCTATACCCAGATGACACAAGGGAGTAGAAATATATCTGTTTTCACATGACTCACCACAACAAACATGGCAGCAACATTACCCAAAGATCCCAGTGCTGCAACCTAGCTCTGATACCAAGTTGTAATGCCCCACCACGCAAACCCCAATGGACAACAACTAAGGCATAATTTTTTTTTCTTTAAATATAAAATATATAACATATGCATATTAGTTCCATTGCACGAGATTCAATTACATGAATACAAGTTCATCACCTAAGTCCTTTGGGGTACACGAGGTAACATTACATATTCAATCCCAAAACAAAAAGATAAACAAAATTCCAAAATGCATTAGTTAAGTCCATTCATCCATCATGACTATAACATCGAAGCATACACAAGAGATAGACCATTATGAACAAGATCAACTCTATTTAATAACCATACACATATATACAACATGCTTATAAGATGATACCCACTATATTTTATCACATGATTACAATGATACATTTATACTTTACATCAAATTCTAGCACAATACATAGATCAGATACATGAGTTTACATCATAAACTTCCCAACACATGTGGTAGTAATTCACCAATACATGAGTATAACTGTAATACATAATTAACATTTGGCTACAAGAAAATCTCTGGCTCATGTTCCATTAGGAAGGCACTGCACTGTACGAACGTTGGTGGAGAACCCAACGGGGTGCGTAGCATGTTCCACCCAACCACGTGGGTTTTAGAAAAACCCACTCCCCATGCTAGGAGATGACAAGGAAGAATCCTCGACCAAAGATGTCCAACAGAAAACAACAAGATTCAACTCCAACAAGAGTGACATAGGAATACATAGACAACTCAACACCTATAGATTCCAAAATCATAACATCAATATATCACAAAACATAACATCAATAGACCACTCCCAGAGACTTGTGAAATCAACCAATCACAAAGAGCCACTATCCTACTGAAAACACTAGGTTCAAATCCACAAATATATGGGTAGACAAGGTACACAATACTAATAACCCATCTCAACCTTAAAACATAAGGTCACAGTAACCCATTCGTAGTAACTGGGTACCCATACTATATCACATATCTCATCTATGGTAACTAGGCATTCAAACTATCTACACCCACGTGCACTACCCAACACAAATCAAAAGTTGAACCAACATATATAACAACCCCACAAAGAATGAACTTCTCTAAAAGACTTACAAAACCAAACAACCTAATTGCCCAACAATGTAAGCAAAGAAAACTCAACCAATAAGAAATTCGAACATATAATTAATCTAATATTTAGGTTCCCTAAATCCAATCAAATCATCAATGCATTACTTGGAATTAATCAACTTAATTTAATTTAATTTACAAGCAATAAGAAAATTAATACTAATAGTTTAACTCCAATTTCCACAATAACACACACAACAACAAAAGTCAATTTCTTTATAAAAATCATTTCATCTTAACTATCTGTGTTTTGCATGCACCAAATAAGACATAATATGCATTTCTCTATAAAAATCATTTCATCTTAAAATAACTACTTGTGCATTTTCATGCACCTAATTAAAATTAATTTTTCTAGTAAAATCATTTTATTATGAAACATCTACTTAAATTCAATTTCCTCTTTTAAATTATAACATTGTAAAAATAATCTATTTCATGCATTCACATCCATCTATTGTCAAAATACATTTAAATAAATATATATACTATATATATATAACATTTAAATATTTTAATATTTCAGTTACAACTTCCAAACGCAAAATTAAACATATATATTTAAAATATCTATTATATCAAAATAGCCAATTACATAAATATATTTAAATATATATAATTAAATATGTATAATACATATAATTATACACACATATATATAATTTAATAAATTAAAAATAATTTACTATATTCAAACAATACTAATCATAAAACTAGTGTGTTGCGAATTTAATAACTTTTGTTTTCAAATCTGGATTTTTCTAAAAAAAATTACTATGGTGTGTCATCGAGTCTTTTAAAAGATATAAAAAATTTAGTCACACCTCGTTCATAAATTTTGAGTTATGATTACTTTAGTGACCCTCTCTCTGCTTTTTTTTTTTAATATAAATTTTTCTACAGGAAAAGATTTACTATTTTATCAGAGGATTTCATTTTCCCTAATTTATTAGAAGATTTTTTTTTGAATCCTACAGAGGTTTTCTAAATTATCTATGGAATTTTTTAAATTATCTATTGTTTTCTTTTTGAATTTCCTACTAGTCATTTAAATTCATTTCCCTATAGAGGATCTAAAATTTTCACCATCCTTCGACAAAGGTTTCCAAAATTTCACAACAAATTAATAGACAGTATTTCAAAATATATAAAGAAATCCTCTAATTTTTTCAATTCCATAAAACCAAAACAAACTTCTACAGTTTTGTACAGATAATCTTTTAAAAACACAATTTAAACAAACATTTAAAATAAGGAACATGGATCCTCAAACTCAAATTGATGAAGATTGAAGCTAAGCCTTTGTATTTCAATTCCCAAGTTTTTCCCAAAGATCTCCTCTTCTAGAAGATGT
>VDFB02083757.1:0-26074 GCA_007258455.2 Sequoia sempervirens
TGCACTTTACCTGCTTTTGCATCGCAACTTTTCCCTATCACGAAAAGTCATCACCATTGCGCCTACGAGATAGCAAAACCAGAGAGGTTTTAAGAGATAGTCCCAACATGCCATAGCCTCCGTGAGGTTCAGTATGCCCGGTCTCCGAAATAGCCCTCAAATGTGTGCCTTTTAGCACTTTGGACTCTTAAAGAAATCGTAGGTCCAATGTGGCTCGGAGGATTCAGTATTTGGGTGAAAAGAGGACCATCCCGGCGTAAACGTACCCATCTGGATGATTGGAATAGTCCATTTGGTTGTAGGAGCTGCGAGATGAAAGTTGCACCACTTTGCAACTTTACCGCTACATCGGCAACTTTTCCCTCATCCGAAAAGTCATCACCATTGGAACGCCGAGATAGCAAAACCGAGAGGTTTTGAGTAGATGGTCCCAACATGATCAATAGCCTCCGACGTGTCTGCGTAATGCCGTCTCGAGAAATAGCCCTCAAATATTGCTGCCTTTTTAGCACTTTGGACTCTTAAGGAAATCGGGTCAATGTGGCTGGTGATTCGAGTATTTGGGTGAAAAAGAGGATCATCCACAGGCGTAACGCCACTACGGGGCGTGTTGGAGCATCGCGTTTGGTTGTAGCGAGAATGAAAGTTGCACCCTTTGCAACTTTACCCTGCTTAATCGGCAACTTTCCCTCATCGAAAAGTCATCACCATTGGAAAGCGCCCAGATAGCAAAACGAGATAGTTTGGTAGATGGTCACTTATCACATAGCCTCCAGATTATGCAGTATCTCCCACGGTCTCAGAAATAGCCCTCAAATATTGCCTTTTAGCACGTACTCTTAAGGGAAATCGCCGGTCCATTTGGGTGCAAAAGAGGACCATCCCTGGCGTAAACGTACAACAAGATGAGCGTGTGATGCTAATCTAGGTGTTATGTGTAGCAGATCAAGCTTGTTGTCATGCAAATGCTGAATGATGGTTGATTGGTAAGCTTATTACCACAGTGATGTTACAATGGTTTTTCTTTGAAGCAAGGAAATTTGTGTTCACTTATCATTTTTAGTATTATTATTCTACGCTTTCTTGTGTAACATCTAGGCTAGTGGCTTATAAGATGATTGATGTATTAATGTGAGAAGTGAATATTTTTAGCTGATATGTTTATTGTGTATGTTTGATGTATTAATGTGAGAAGTGACAAACAAGCTTCATCACTGTTTCTGTTTGTGATCTCTTTTCATGTTATTATGGATTCAATGGTAGTTGGCATGACACTTCATCTTTTAGTTCTCGATGGATATGATACTCTACTTCTTTTGATAGTTCAGTTTGATGTTTCACTTGACAACTTGGTATTTGCATATATTTATATCTAATATTGCTTTAGTTTTTGACATCTTGTTGTTAGTTTGATAGATGAGGACAATGGTATCATGGTACATTTTGGTGATTTTTGATGCTTACCCACTCCTTTGACCTTTGGAATTGTTTTCAAAAGGGGGAGAAAAGTTGATATTTATAGTTGAGATTGACACTACATTGTACAAAAATAAGTTTTTCTTTATTTATCAGTTTCTTGTTGTATATTGGTTTATTGCTACAGGTTCATATTTTTGCATTCTTTGACGTTGGTGATCATATACGTTGTTTGACATCAATTCCAAAGGAAAAGTTTGTTGACATTGATTTTGGCATTGATTTCAAGGGATGATCATAGGTGGCATGCATTCAAATAATGAGACCACTAGGATTCTTGTTCATTATGAAGTTAGACCACTTTCATAAAAGTAAATAGGGAGGATTGACATATATCATTTTTTTTTTTTTCTAGTGACTTTGAGAAAAAACACCGACATAATAAGTTGTTGCATATCTAAAAGGTAATGATGAAATTTCAACATAATGGTTAGTGGTTTGATAATTTCATTTGAAAAGGCTTACCAAGTTCATTATGACCTAAATATTTTTATTAAATATAAGCAACAAATCATTTTTAACACAACCAGCTTAGGGCTCAAAGAAACTTTCAAAGAGTTGGTTGTATTGTGGCTGCAAAGGATGGGTTTTAGGCAATAGACTTGTGGTTTTAGTTTCTATAGATAAGTCAATCTTCATTGATTAAGTTGCATTGTATTTATCTAAAAATTAGTTGAGTGTTTATTGTCTTTGCATTTGTTAAGGTTGATTTGTGGTTGCATTATGTATGGCTATCAAATTTGATTCAAAGTCTATCATTTCAATCTTGTTCAATTTTTCATACTCTCATTATGTTTTGGTATTGAGCACACATGTAAGTTTATTGTCTAATCTTATGTATATCCTTTTGCTAGGGAAAAGGCTCTCTAAAGGTATTGTTGTTCCTATTTTGTATTGTCTAGGGCATAGTTTTGTTACAAATTCATTGTTGTTTGTAAAGTGAAAACTAAAGTTTATTGATTGGATTGGTGTGGAGTATTTTGTGTAGTTTGCATACCTTGATTTAGATGCAATGTAAATAATATACCAGTGTGTATTACATATGTCTAAGGTGCATAGTGTTTATTTCATCAATAATAGTTTAAGTGGCTGGAAATGCTTTGAGTTTGAAAGATGTGCAATGCAATGTAATCAGCAATATGAATAAACTACATAATATAACCATTCTTTTTATGCTATTGTACATCAAGATATTTAACCATTGCTCACTTGATTAAAATTTCAAAGACTTTAATTATGCACATGAGGAGGCAATTAAATTTCGATTGTCAACTTCTATATATGAAATTACCCAATAATCAAGTGTATGTCCATATACAAAAATGGCATCAACGCCAAATCAAAAAAAAAATTACAATATGTGGCATATGCCATCTCGGTAACTATTCAATATTTACATGCCAAAATGTCTATCTCATTCTAAACTACTGGTGGATCATCAAAATGGAGCCTCTTTAAAGCACTCGTTGCCTCTGAAGGTAGCTGCACAAGAAAAAGTCAAACCACAATTGAGATTACTTATACTATATAATTTAAAATCGAATAATTAACATCAAAATCAATATACATTAAATTATAATTGAACTCTAAAATTGTAATCTTGATTACCTGAAATATCCGTCTCTTCAAAGGGTCAGGAGTTCTAGAATATGCCCCTCTCAAAGAACCGACCAAACCATCTTTGTAATTTCAATCTATATAGGTGAACAAAACATAAAACTCATCCAAGTTAGCATACAATTGTCAAGAATAGAACATATAAATACTCAAAACACAAAATAAAATGAACATTATAGGCCTCTTTAGGGTGTTTCAACACTTCCTCTGAGCTGCTTCAACACCTACTCCTTCTCGTGGGTTCCACACGCATCGCCGGTGTTGTGGCCCTTTGTCAACAAGGACGATAGCTCATAATACCCCGCACATTAAAATGACAAATACATATGAAACTACAAATCTATGTTGATGTATGTGTAATCAATATAAGATCTTTAAAATATTAATTCAATTTAATTTGAGTTCAATTACCTTCCCCTTATCTAACAATGCACTTCCATAATCTAGACAAGGTTGCACCTCACTCACACTAGGCATTTCCTACAAGAAGAAAATAAGATAAACATATAAGTTATTATATAATTTCATTTAATGACAATTCAAAGGACAAGAAAGTATAATTATAAATAAATGTAAATGAATGAGTGCAAAAAAATATATAATGGCATGTCCGTGCCAATGAAATGGCCCTCAAGGTGCTATCTGTCACATTTGTCGTACCCTCCTGACATCAACCTGCTAAATAGACCATGTAAATAAATATTAGTACATTATAATTATCTCTTATTAATATTCCATTTAAAATAAATGTTATGAATTTACAACTTAAATCTTACCTGTGTCACGACTCCAATGTCCCTCTCTCTAGCAGGAGAGGACTCTGTATGGTGTGCTCCACTCCCCTGCGTCTGATCTATAATATCCACATCGTGGAAGTCATAATCAAAAGTGTCTAGGGGATGCTCGGCAGGCTCTACAAGAGGACCCAAGCATATTTGGCGCACATGGAGCAAGTATGTGGTACACAAATATGTGGACCTCGAGGATGATGTTGAAGATTCTCGAGCCATCACCAACATCACCAGCACGTGGCCGAGCTACTATAGAAGCATGCGAAACTAAAAGACCACTAAAGAGGGAATAGCATCGATAGTTCCAGGGCGCCGCGACTCGCATACATCCGATGGTATAATCGAGGTGTATGGAGGAAGGGAGGAGGGGGAACAGGGCGGGTATTACCTTAACTCTTCTATCCTGGGGCATACCTCCACCAACGCCCTGGAAGGGTCTAATGTCAAAGTAATTGACATGATGCCCTAACACAAACTCAGCATATAATTTTTTTATAAAGCAAAATGGTACATCCAAATTGTTGTTGGGTGGTTTCAAAAAAACCATACACCAACGATCCCAAAAATTTTCTACAATGTCTCTATGAGTGCACCATTTTATAGAAAGTTTTGTTTTATTAACATTAACTGGCAAACCAGTGCGCGGGTTAACAAATAAAGAGGCTATTTGGGCTTTGGTTATCCCAAGATCTTTCACATCATCATAGGACAATCCACATGCATAATATTCTCTCATGTTTTCTCGCCACGAATGAAAGGCATTATGTTGCGAGGAGAGGGTTTCTATATTTTTAATTATTTCATTCATTGTGTTTGACATCTAAGATAATCGAGGGACTCTTGTATAAACTTCAGAAATGCCCCTTAATTGTTGCAATTTTTCAGAAATTAATTCTTGAATTGATGGCTGTGGAGGTGGTGGAGGGGGTGGTGGTGGGAGGTGGAGGAGGTGGAGGAGGTGGAGGTGGAGGTGGAGGAGGCGGGAGGTGGAGGAGGTGGAGGTGGTGGAGGTGGTGGAATTGGTGCATTTTCATCGCCGCCACCATAATGCCCCGATTCAATATAAAACAAATCAATCTAATTAGGAATTAGACAATATAAAATGAAAATATTATAAAGCCCTAGTTTATAACAAAAATCTATAAAATTTTCTAATTTTAATCCAAATACATAAAAATTCTATTTTAAGTCAAATCCATTGCAAACATTCAAATTTTTTATCAAAACTATGCTAAAGTTTGCGGTAAAGGTTTAATTGTTTGAATATGACTAATCGAGGAAGTTGAATCATATTCTGTTTAACAATTGCAACATGATCACATGGAGAGAATCAAACAACTATGAAAAATTTCCTATCTCATGGCCTAAATTTCTATATCTAGAGTTATGCTTACAAGAGTTACTTCGCTCCCAATATTATGAGCGCTTGGATTACGAATGCTTATCAAGTAATGAATATTTTGTTTTTCTTTTTAAATGATTGATAGTTGTTTTGAGGCATGACTTATATGATTGACCAATACGAGCCTATGAAGGGGTACCTTCATACCAACTAATCAATATTCGATAATCATGAAGGGTTATACAAAAACGTGTTAAGGATGGATATTTCATTAGCTGATTTTCGCACAAGAAAAACCATGAGACCATGGCTTGCTGCTTACCATTATGCTTTGATAGATCTTTTCCAAGCATCCATAACTTGTTCATAAGGTGTCCTGCTTTTTAGGTTTTAGCTATAGCAGCAAGGTAGTGAACTGCTTTGATAAAAATGCTTTGGTAGACATGTATGAAAAATGTGGTAGCATAGATACGTTGAACTGCTTGAAAGGGCCGTCTCAAAGAAAATGTAGTCTCATGGTGATGGAATGCCATGACTTAATGCCAGGACAAGCAAATTGCTATGGATTGTCATGGCATTCCATCAATGTGAGATCGATTTTTGAGGCATTTTTTTCAAAACAATTCACCGCCTTTGTCTATGCTTATTGCTTACTATTATGCTTTGGTAGATTTTTTCCAAGCATCCATAGCTTGTTTGAAAGCACTTGTTTTTAGGCTTTTACCCATAGCATGAAGGCGTTGAACTGCTTGATAAAATGCTTTGGTAGACATGTATGAAGAATGTGGTAGCATAGAAAGGTAGTGAACTATTTGAAAAAATGCTTCAAAGAAATGTGGTCTCATGGTGATGGAATGCCATAACGAATGCCATGACAAGCAAATTGCTATGGATTGTCATGGCATTCCATCACCATGAGACCATTTTTTGAGGCATTTTTTGAAACAAATTTCACTGCCTTGTCTATCTATTGCTTATTCATTATGCTTTGATAGATCTTTCCAAGCATCCATAACTTGTTCATAAGCAGGTTTGTTAGGGTTTAGCTATAGACAAGGTAGTGAACTGTTTGATAAAATGCTTTGGTAGACATGTATGAAAAATGTGGTAGCATCGACAACTGTCACCATTTGATATTTATGCAGTTGTAGTATGTTTTGTGCAATGTAATCAGCGATATGAATATAACCAACAAAAATCTATTTTCTATAATTCATGGATTGAACTCTGTATTTTATTTGCTCTCAATGTTTGTATGCTATGGAAATGCCATTACATTTTAAAAAAAAGTAGTTTCTTACTATTTTTCTTCAATTTTTTATGTTTTTTTGCAAATCTACCAAAAAACCCTAGTTTTTTCTACCAAAAAACAATATTTTGAAAAAAATCAATTAAAAATAAACAAATCTAATTGAAAATTTGATTAAAAATTAAAAATTTTACCTGATAGAGGTGGATTCCAAATCGGATATCGGATTTCGCTCTCCACTATGCGCCCCCCGCCGATGAGCCGAAAATAAAAATGAATGAGTTTTGGTCGCGGCTTTTTTTTATATATACAGTTGACCAAAATCGGATATCCGATTTGAATCGGATATCCGATTTGGATCGGATATCCGATTCCTTTTGCTTATGTCAGAATGAGATTTAGCCTTTTGCTTGGGTCGGAATGAGATTTGTTTTACACTGAACAAAATCGGATATCCGATCCAAATCGGATATCCGATCCAAATCGATATATCCGGATATCCGATAAAATATCTAAAACTAAGTTTTCCCTCTGCCTCGGTAGTCACCCCAGCTCCAAAAAGTCAACTCACCATTTTCGCGTTTTTGAGTCGTAGAAACACGTATTTTTTCCTCCATTGCCACTTTTTGGCATACCATGATCCTGCACATGCCCGGTATTTGAATCTACAAGAATCTAAAATTTTATTGAAACTGGGACTCATTCGCCAGAAGTGGTGAATCAGTCCAGTTAGGCTTTTCTAAAGCTTCAAAGTTTGATCATGCTCTTCTCTATTTTCTTTATCCTTCTTGATTGGTTTCTGGATCTAAAACACCGAATTGTAACCTATAGGTCTTCTCCAATGTTCTCTAAGGCTTGATGACAACTTTGACAAATTTTAATGATTGATAAATTTTCTCCAATCTTGCTCCTTAAGAAATCTACAACCTAGACCTACAAATCACACACAAAGGAGAGGGAAAAAATATTGTTGGGTTAGTGGATAGGGGATTTCCTTGGTCAAACCCCTTGTTAATCAAACCTTAAAATGAAATCAAATAAGAATGGATAATGATGAATGAACAAATGACAATGTTGCAACTCACCAAACCCTTGCAATGAAGTGCTACAAACATGTAAGACATGGCTCCAATGGATGTAGATCTTGAATCTTGCTTGAATTGGATAGATCTTAAATGTAATGCTTTCTTGAATCATAAAATCCTACAACACAATTGTTTCTAGCTCGAAAACAAACATGATACATGAAATCCTTGACATGATGATTGATGCATGAATTCTACTCTAAAATGCTAGATAATATGCTCTTGAATGCACTTGAAAACACTTGAATGCTCTTGCGAACTCAATTTTACTATTAGGAATGCTCTCACAAAATACTTAGGTGAAAATGAATGAAAGAACCTTGTATTTATACTCAATTATGCAAGAATTCCCAAAATTACAACACTACAAACCAACATTAGATCTAGGAGAATAAAATATTGCCAAAATTTTGAATTAATTTTGATTTTGAGCCACAGGAGACTCATTCACCCAAGGTGGCGAATGAGTCCCACTAGGCCTAAATTTTGGGACAAATTATAAAAATGCTTAGAAATGTGTGAAATAAAGACTGAGACCCAAAAAATCTAGGTGCGACTCATTTGTCTAAGGTGGAAAATGAGTCCCAAATCACTAAATATGGGCCATTCAAGCCTGAAGCACCTGAATTGTGATTGGGTGATGATTTGTGTCAGGATTATCCTTGAAAAGATACAATAAATGGGGCTTGTGGATGCAAAATAGGGCCAATTAAAGCATAATAAATCCCAATTATTAATGATAACCCTAGAAAATTATGAAATTGTGTTACAACACTTCAAATAATGCATGATTAAGGTTCACAGAGGTTTATTAGGTGTAGTTATTTCATAAAACCTTAGAAAAGTGTGAAAGTGTGTTACCACACTTCACAAAACTTTAGCAAGGTACCATTTAAATGCATTAGTTCACAAGGGACCAAGACTTAATGTGAATGTGTAAAACACATTGCAACACTAAATCAAGGCACTATTAAGCTTAATTCACAAGGAGGGCCCAAACAAGCAAGGAAAAGTAGAAGGGATACTTTATTTGTTACCACAATGACCACCAAAATATCCTTAGACACTTCCATTGATAGACCTTGACTTGTAAATTTATAACCTCTAGAATCCAAAATTCCCAAGGAAATTAAATTCTTTTTGAGTTCTCACACATGTCTTGCCTTTGTTAATGTCCTCACAATGCCATCAAACATTTTAATCTTAATGATCCCAATCCAAATAGTCTTATAAGAAAAAATATTTCCCATAATAATAACACTACCATCAATAGCTTGGTAAGATGAAAACCAATTCTTATGTGGACACATGTGATTAGAAGCACCAGAATCTAATAACCATTCCTCATGATATTGTAAGGAATTACAAATAGATAAAACTAAACATCAATCGTACCTAAACTTGTCTCAACCATATTTTCTTTCTTTTTGGATTCATCATTTTCTTCTCTCCTCTTCCAAAAATCTTTCTTGAGATTCCTTGATTTATTGGAGTACCAACATTTTCCCTTGCCCTTTTTTCCTTTTTGACTTAGATCTGGATGTACCTCTCAATTTTTTTCCTTTTCTGTGGATCGACCCCTAACCACCATTACTTCTAACATGGAGTATTCTATGTTTGATTTCCTTTACGCCTCTTCAAACAACAAGAATCCCACAACAAAATTAAATTCAAGGGTGTTTGTTGTGCTAAAGCTAATAGAAGTGACTATGTTATTCTAGGATTCGAGCAATGAAAACAATAAAGTAACTGTCGTGTCTTCATTTTAGACTTTTAAACCCATACTAGCTAATTGACATATAAGAGTATTGAAAATATTTAAATGATCAACAATTTTTATACTTTATTTCATTTGCAAACTATATACTTGCCTCTTCAAGTAGATCTGATTTATCAAGGATTTTGTCATATAAAGACTCCATTTTACTTCATAAGCCTGACTTTTTTTCTCTCCAACAATGTTGAAATGAACATCATCTGCTAAACGCAACAAAATTGTGCTAAGATCTCTTGTATCAATATCCTCCTAATCTTCATCAGTCATAATTGTAGATTTATTTAGCTTTCCTACCAACACTTTGTGTAATCCTTGTTGCACTAATAAATCATGCATCTTGAGCTTTCATAGCTCAAAATTATTCTTCACATTGAATTTCTCCACCTTGAACCTTGCATTTGGGAAATTTTCCATTTTATTCTACAAAAAAAATGCCAAATCCTAATACAAATTATGCTACAAAATAATTGCTCTCATACCACTTTGTTGTTGTAAAACTCGCAAATTTAAAATAACATTACAACACAAATTAGTTGCAAAATATTAATGAAGATTATAAAATAGAATAATAGAATAATGAAAAATGCATAGATTTACATGGTAAAACCTTGAAAATATGTCAAGGAAAGATCCATAGGGAAATTTATTTTGAAATGTGCAGAGCATGGGATGATGGTGTTGGGCGAGAATCTCTTGGTTCATGTCTTCTAGTGTGAGATGTTTTTGGTGGTTTTGATGGTCCTGTTGGGTAGGGTGTGTCTCCTAATGGAAATCAAGGGCCTTGTGGGTCACCACTTGTCCCTTCCCCTATTTCTCAAAAGGTACCTTCGCTTCCAAACTAGAAATCTCTTTTCATGGGCTCCAAAAAGGATTCTTTTGTTGATGTTGGGGTCTAGATTCTGCATTCTGAGGAGGGTACCACCATCAAAGTTTTGGATCCTTTTATTGATATTTCTTTGGCTAAAATGGAGAAATATCTTATTAGTATATTTGTGGGAATACATCCTAACATTGAATCTATTAGGAAATGGGTTTCCTCATGTTGGCTTGTCAAAGGTTCATTTTCTATTTTAGCTCTCCCTAAGAGCCTTTTCTACTTCAACTTCACTCTTCAAGAGGACTATTTAGTGGCATTTATTGGGGGTCCTAAGTTATTTAGCAAGAAGAGTCTTTTTTTTTTGCAAATGGTGCCTGAGTTTCAATCCTTCTACTCACTTGGTGGTTGCACAAGTCCTACTTGGGTTCAACTTCCGGGACTCTCCCTAGAGTCTTGGGATGAGGAGATTATTGATGGTGTTGCCAACTTTTTTGGTAACTTTCTCTCTTTGGACTATGTTATGAAGGAAGGGTCTATACCATGGTGTTTTCTCATTCAAATCTGTCAATATTGAACTGAACAAAGCTTTTATGAACTTGGTCATTTAGGAGCTTCGGCTTGGTAATTGGTCTCAAGCCATATATGAAAACTCTGCTCTCTTTTGTCAAATTTTTTCTTCTGTTAGCCATCTCTACAATGCTTATCCTAAAATAGTGCCTAATGTTTCCACCCCTTTGGAAAAAGGCACGATGGTGGATCCTCGATCCCCCTAGCTTGAACATAGACATTCTTTTCTCTTTCCTCCCAAATCGGTGGTTTTGTTGGCTTCACCAACTATCCCTATGTCAACCCCTTTGGTTCCTATTTTGGGAATAGACTTTGGCCTCTCAAAGACTCCCTTTTTTCCTACTCTCTCCTCCTACATAGTGTTTGCATCCTTAGAGCCTGCCCTTCACATTCAGGATCCCCTCTCTCTACTTTCTCGTAGTGCCTAACTATTGATTAGTGTATCCTTGTTGACTCCCCTCTATTGGTCTTTGACCCCTTGTCAAAGGATTCCCATGGGGTAACCTCCCCTCTACTAATTTTGGATCCTTTGTTAGAGCATGCCCAGGTGGAGATTATGTCCCTTGTGGTGTCTTCCTTTTGTTCTGGTTATTCCCTATGTGGCTCCTCCTATTCTCAACTCGATGGTGTTGATGGATTCACCTAAGGGGTTTTCCACCCCAGTATTGGATGGTTTTCCAAGCTTTCCTAAACAAGGTGATTTGAGGAAGTTGTGGATGTTGGTACTAGCTCTAAGGTTGGTAGGAAATCTGCTAAAACTACTAGATAGAAGAATACAACTAGAGATATTGCTAATGGGAACCATGCAACATTGGAGCAGATTGACTCCAAAAAAAAAAAAAAAATTGATTCTCTCATGGATCATTCGAGGGCTCAATAGCCTTCATAAGAATCATACTACCAGGAATCTTATGAAAGAATTTAGGCCTTTCATTTTACTGTTACAAGAAACTAAAATGGATGATGTTTATTTTGAGAAATATAATAAATTTATTTGGCCTAATACCCTCTAATTGGTGGTTGATGTGGACGGGGTTTCTAGTGGCTAGTTATGATTTGGAAACCTTTTCTTAAGGGTTATTTTTTTTATGGGCAACAAATTTTTTAATGTTTGTTTCTCTCAAAGTTATGGTCTTCATGAATTGATCCTTTCCAATTCTTATTCATTGAATAATTTTATTCTCAGAAGAAACACCTAGTCCACTTTGTTGAACAGTAGAAGCTCCTTTCTACTTAGCCATTGGATGGTGATTGAAAAATTTAATACCCCTCTATTTCCCTCTAAGAAGCTAGTTGGTATTATGGGTTTGACTAATAGTATGTTGGAACTTAATAACTTCATTTTTTAGGGTGGATTGTCTGATCTTGACCTTGAGGAAAATTATTTCACCTATTCCAACGAACAGGTTGGTGATAACCTTATTTAGGTCAAACTTGATATATTTCTAGTGTCCTCCAAGTGGGATATGTCTTCCACTCTCTCTTTATCCTCACTCCTTAGGATTCATTTTCATCAAACCCCCTACTCCTTCAGCGGAACACCCCTCCCCCTAAGGCAAAACACCCCTTTCAATTTGAGTTGATGTAGTCATACCACCCCTAACTTAGGGATCTCCTTTCGAAGTGGTGGAGCTTCAAGATTTTTGGCTCTACTATGTTTAGGTTGGCCTTCAAATTGAAATCTCTCAAGAAAAATATGAAAGGATGGAGTAGGAGTTGTTTTGGAAATATTTTTTATCAGAAGAAATCTCTTAAAGAGCAACTTAGACAGGTTCAAAATATATGGAGCTAGGATCCCTTGCGGTATTGGTTGATAAGGAAAACACATTGCTAGGTGACCTTCACAACATGATTGAGAAGGAAGAAATTTATTGGAAGCAAAGAGCTACGAACCAATGGCTTTGTGAGGGGGACAAGAATACCAAGTTCTTTCACATGACTACCTCCAAGCATAGGAAGAGGAATGCCATCTCAAAATTTATCATTGAGGATGGGTCTTTGTTGTCTTATGAGGACATTACTTGTACTAGTGTTAAAAAATTTTATAACCTCCTCAATCAAGCTAAGACTAATTACCAAGTTGAAGATCTTCTAGTTGTTATCCCTGACTCTATGTCCGAATAGGATGTTTTTTTCATGGAAAGAGGTTCTTCGATTGAGCAGTTCAGGGAGGTTGTATTTTCTCTCAGCCCCTTCAAGTCATCAAGTCCTAATGGTTTTCCTCTTTTCTTCTTTCAAAAGTATTGGGATATCATCGTTCAAGATGTTATCTCTATTGTTAAGGAATTCCTCTCCTCTAGAATTATTCTCAAAGAATTTAATAACACTTTCATTTTTCTTACTCCTAGACATCCTAGGTCTAGCAGGCTATCTTATTTTTTCCCTATTAGCCTCTATAATACCTTCTACAAAATCTAGTCCAAACTGTTGGTCAACCACATTAAACCCTCTTTGGATAACTTGATTCATCTAGGCCAAAAAGTCTTTGTTTTGGGTTGTCAAATTATGGATGTCATCATGTTGGTCCATGGAACTCTTCATTCCAGGAGCAAAAGAAAAAAAGAAAGTGTGGCCTTTAAGCTTGATATCTCCAAAGCCTATGACAAAGTGTTCTATAATTTTTTTTTTGATGTCTTGTGAAGATTTGGGTTCTCTGGTAAAATTCTTAATCTTATTCAAGGTTGTGCTACCAAGATCTTAAGTTCTCTATGGTACTCAATGGCACTCCATAGGGGTTTTTCTCTATTTCTAGCTATATTTGGTAGGGGGGGCCTTGTCCTCCTATCTCTTAATCTTGATTGCTAAGGTTCTTGGCCACAACATTGAGAAAAAAATTATGAATGGTACACTGTCTAGTTTTACTCCCTCTTCTATTTCTTGTCTGATTTCCCACCAACAATTTTTTGATGAAATGATTCTTTTTGGGGAAGACACTCTAGTGAAGGCCAAGGGGTGGATCTATGTTCTGAAAAAGTTCACTACTACCTCTCCCCAATATATCAATTTTGTAAAAACTATCATTTTTTCCTTTAATGTTAACCCTCAACTTCAAGTTAGGATATACAAAGTTCTTAATTGTCATATTCTTCCCCTCTCCTCAACCTACTTGGGAATGACCCTCACTATCGGTAAGGTGGATAACTATGTTTGGTCTAACTTACTTGAAAAGGTCCAGAGAAATTTGGTGGCCTAAAAAGGTGATCTTCTTAGCAATGTAGGTAAACTACTCCTTAAGTACACTCTTCAAAGTTTGGCTATGTATCTGATGGCTTTGTTTTTAATTCCCTCTTCATGGTTTGATAAGTTAGGGAATATTAAAAGAAGGTTCCTCTAGTTAAGAACAAAAGAAAGAAATCACTACCCTTTGGTGAATTGAGACATAGTCTTCTCTAGGAAACTTTACGATGGTCTTGACTTGAGGAAAACCAAACAAATGAACATGGATCTTATATCTAAAATCATTTGGAAAATTTTGAATAAATAGGCTAAATGGATTCCTATCTTGAAAAATAAATATCTGATGGGTAGGGATGGTCTCTTTGTCCTTTACAATGTGGAATTTCCCTTGAGATTAATAATATGGAATAACCCCCTCAATAAAAATAATTTAGTTTCCTAGGGTACTTGTTGGCAAGTCTGGTTTGGGGCCTCACTCTCTTTTTAGGATGATACATGTATTCTAAAGTAGGTTCTAGGTCACCACCTAATTTACTTAGCTATGGAATTGGACCTCTATGTTAGATTGGGATTTTTTTCTCAAATTACTTGGACCATACCTCAAATTTTCCATGTTGAAAGATTGATCCCAATTGGTATGATCCTCCCCTTTTCTTGGAAATTATAGAAATCCACATAATAGTTGAGAATTACAAGATATTTAATTCCAATCTACCTAACTCTTTGGTCTAGGTAGAATCGAAGGATGGTGAATACTCTATTAAATCTAGATATAACATCTTCTCTATTCATTGGGTCCCTTAGTTTAGTTGGATGAAGATTTGGAGGAACAACTGTCTACTCAAAGTTAAGTTTTTTAGGTGGACTACTTGCCACGAGAATATTCTTACACTAGATAACTTACAAAAGAGGGGTCATCATCTTGGTGACAGATGTTTCCTATGTGCAGATGAAGTTGAATCCATTTCCCACCTTCTTTTTCACTATTCCTATTCTTGGCAGGTTCGTCAAAAGATTCAATTTTTTTCCAAAGTTAGCTAGGTTTGGCACAAGGATATTAAATTAGTTCTCGAAGGTTGGCTCTCACTAGTGTCCCACCCCTTTCTCATTAAGATTTGGTGGAAAGCTCTTTTTTATTGAATGGGCGCTCTAGAAAGAATGTAACAACAATATTTTTAGAGATTAAAAATGTATTAATGAAAAAAGTATCCCTTTTTCTTCCATTTGGGAATAATTAATAATAAATTAACCTAATAATTCCTTGATTTAGTGTTGTAATGTGTCTTACACATTCACATTGAATCTAGGGCCCTTTTAATAAAATGTACTTATATTATACCTTATTTAGGGTGTTGTAAAGTGTTTTATTACACTTTCACACTTATCTAGGGTTTCATTAATTAATCAAGCGGTTAATTCGGGTTAATTGGCCCCTTTAATTCAAATCTAAGCCTTATTAATTAATTTTTTCAAGGATCCATCTCGATACCCATCAATGATATTGCATGACATTTAACTTGGAAAAATTGATGTCCTAGAAATATGTGCTAGGACCCATTCGTCTTTACTAGCGAATGAGTCCTCCTCACATAGGACACCCCTTTCTTGGAATTTTTGAAATGGACTTTTGATGTTATTTCATAGTCCTAGGAAGTTGTGTTAGGACCCATTTTCCTTTAGTGGTGAATGGGTCCTCCTCACATAGGGCACTCCTTTTTAAATTTAATTATGGTGGGATTTTAGTGATTCTTAATCCTAGATCTAATGTTGGCTTGGCTTATTTGAATTATGGGGATAATCCTTAGATTTAGTATAAATATAAGGTTAATCCACATAGTTTCATCCTAGAAAATCTAAGAAACTTTATGCAAGCATCCTAATAGTTTACAAGAGAATTATAGAACATTTCAAAGGCATCAAGGGAAGATTATAAAGGTTTTATTGCAGCAATTTAAGAACATATCATCTTGTCAAAGGCTTAGTGCATCAAACATGTGGTTGAGCCAATGTTGTTGATGTAGCATTGAAGATCCATTTGCAACCATTGTTTCACATCTAATTTGAGATCAAGATCTACATTCTACATGGTCACATCATGTTATTTTGTAGACTTAAATACCAAGACATCTTCCAAGGTATCTACATTTCATATTTCATGTTTCATGCTTCAATTTCATTATTTCATCACAAGGTTTAATTACCTAAATGAGGTTTGACTTAGGAAAACCCCTATTCTCTAAAAATAAACAATTTTTTCTCCTCTTGAATGTATATTTGCAGGTTCATATATTGAAGATCAAGTGGAGAACAATATTGGAACAAAATTGTCAAAATTGTCAAGTTGTAAAGTTGTCATCCATATTGCAAGAACACAAAAACAAAGCTACAAAATATATTTCAGGTTTTCTGGAGCTGAGAGTACAGATCTTGAAGAACATAACCTAGATCTTAGTTTTCAAAAACCCTAATAGGGACCTATTCACCACTAAAGTCGAATGATTCCTCTGTGACCTAAAAATAGCCTTCTTACAGCAACGTACACACCAATCTAGCCTCTCAAAAATTTCCTCATTGTTGCTATAATAGTTAGGATTGATTTCTAACTATTATTAGCATGATACCACACACAAAATGACATATTTTAGGGTGAAAACCTAGTGGTTTATCATTTTGATAAATTCATCTTGGTAAACCCTATTTTCCCTCTAATCATTAATGGTGAACCTGACCTATTTAATATTGTAATTTTTTTTATCTTGGAGTATTATTTCTCATCCTAACATAGATCTTGCATTCATT
This sequence comes from Sequoia sempervirens, assembly GCA_007258455.2. Classification (NCBI taxonomy): domain Eukaryota; kingdom Viridiplantae; phylum Streptophyta; class Pinopsida; order Cupressales; family Cupressaceae; genus Sequoia; species Sequoia sempervirens. The sequence continues at coordinate 16,698 of VDFB02083757.1, forward strand.
TGCATTCATTTGAATTAAATTAGATCTTATTTAGGATTTCTTGCTTTGCATTAAAAATTGCATCTCATTTAGGGTTTAGAATTGTATTGTTTTGCATTCTTTAAATCTGAAAAATACAAAAACAAATCATTCATTTGGCATATCATCTAGATTTCATATATTTGGATTTGAAAATCAAAACACAATTGAATTTAAAATTAGATCTTTGCATTCATCATTTTCCCGCCTTTTCAACTTGCATTCCATACTACATTTCTAGAAAATCTGAAACTGAAAGAAATTGACAAAATCTTAAAAATTAATCAAAAACAGTTAAAAAATCCTAATCGAGGACCCATTTTCCACTACTGGTGAATGAGTCCCTGATCAGGCTTGACCTTAACGTTTGGGCATCCGAAAATCACTTAAAAGCACTCAAAAATCAATAAAAATATTTTAAAAATCCTTATCCAAGACCCATTCACCATCATCCAACCATCCTATGTTAACAAAGTAACCAACACATCAATCAACCTTGAAGAGACATATGGGAAAGGATTCATGATCTTAAGAAAAAAAGGATGTGACATAACAAGTGAACATGAAATTCATCAACTCCTAAAGAAAATACCAACTAAAGATAATAAAGGATTAGGATATCCAAATCCTCCTCTTGACATAAGTGTCCTCCTTCCTAAAGAATAATTGATACCTAGCAAAGAAAATCAGGTCATTTCAGGTCCTCCTGCTCTATATCCACCTAGAAAAATTGGTGAATCTTGCAAGCAACGAAGGCCTTACAAACTAAAGGAATTACAATTCCCTTGTCTACCATTTGAAACTAAAAGAACTTTATACATACTTCTAAGTGAAGGAATTATTACATTACCACCTATAAGAGAAAATTGACAACCAAATCCTAATAATACAAACACATCTCATTGTCAATATCATAGATTTATTAGATATAGGATTGATATTTGTCATGCTTTAAAATGAATAATTACAAAGTTTGATACCATAAAGGTATTCCCTTCAAAGAATGCATTCCACTCCTTGCCATGTAATAGTTGTAGGATCTTAAACATTCTCATTATTACATGTTATACATTTATTGTAAATCATTGTCTTTATTGTAAGGAGCACATTCTCATCACTTATCTCATCTCATTCTTGTCCTGCACTTAGTGGGGGCATGGGTTAGTTAGCCTTGTCCTAGTTTATGTATGTGTCATTGTCCCTTTGGCTATTTTTTCACCTTCTGTTTATACATAATGAGCTTAGGATGCGGATGACCTACTATAGGTTGACTCGCATGTGCCTTACTAGTATTTTTCTTTTTCATGTTTCTTTATGTAATTGCATGTGCATAATGTGATCCCTCGTGATGTTTCATTTGATGTATCTCTCTCTTTTTGTACATTCTTCTATATGTACCTACATTCTTCTCTATGTCATAAAAGATTTTTCTTTATCATTTCTTTGTCTTTTGTTTTCCTTTTGGGGATGATGCAAGATGTTGAGACATTTAGGTCTCTTCCATGTTTACTCAAAAGAATTTTTCTTTGTTTTCACTCTCTTTGTGTCATTCTTCTAGTTCTATGAGTATTTTGGGAATGATGATAGTTCTGAGCTCTAAAAATAGCAATGTAGCAAAGACATACTGACCCCAAATCCATAGATCCCTTACGTATTTTTGGGGGCAACCCTTCCCTCCTTGTTCATGACGTAGCTTTATTTTGGAAACATATAACTTGGCATAGGGTTTTCTAAGGAAATTTCTCATGTATTAGGAGAAAACATTGGCTATTTTAAAGAAATTGGTCATAGTAATGGTGTTAGCAACCACTTTAAAGTGGGGGCATACATCAATGACATCTTCTAGCATATTTCATGGCACAATTTTCTTTTTTCTTGTGATGTGTCCTTTTCTTGGTGGTGTCATTGGGTTTGATGTTCTCCAAGAGTGTGATATTTCTAAGCATACGATTTCCCTTAGTGGCATGATGTGAAGCGAGAGGCATCCCATAAGTGGCAATCTAATATTCTTTGACTTGTCCTCTCTTGGAGACATTAGGCATGATGTTCCCTAAGAATAAGACCTTACATGAACAAAGAAAAATCCCCTTTAGCAAAAAATTATAGACATGACATTCAAAAGCATACAAAAAGCATTACATTATGGTGCCTTATCGAAGTTGTCAAGAGGATAACTTTGGTATGGTTGGAAACCTCATTGGTATAACTCACCTAGTGGATGGACTGAGATTCCACTACCCCAGAGAGAGCACGCATGGTTGGGATAACTCACCTAGTGGGTGGACTGAGGTTCCCCTACCCCAAAGTGAGCAACACTTGTTATGAATAAAGAGCATCATTCCATAGTTTGTTGGAACGGTTGTGCTTGATCCTTTGTTTTTCTTTGTTTTTCTTGGCCTTTGATAGGGTATGATTATGTATCTTTGTTATTGTTGCATACTTAATTGTTTTGAATGTCTACTTTAGTGTGATTTTTTCATGGGGGGAAACTCACTAAAGTGGGGGAAAAATGTATTAACAAAAAAGTACCCCTTTTTCTTGCATTTGGGAATAATTAATAATAAATTAACCTAATAATTCCTTGATTTAGTGTTGAAATGTGTCTTACACATTCACATTGAATCTAGGGCCCTTTTAATAAAATGTACTTAAATTGTACCTTGTTTAGGGTGTTGTAAAGTGTTTTATTACACGTTCACACTTATCTAGGGTTTCATTAATTAATTATGGTTAATTGAGGTTAATCGGCCACTTTAATTCAAATCTAAGCCTTATTGATTGCATTTTTCAAGGATCCATCTCGAGACCCATCAATGATATTGCATGACATTTAACATGGAAAAATTGATGTCCTAGAAATTTGTGCTAGGACCCATTTTCCTTTATTAGTGAATGAATCCTCCTTACATAGGACACCCATTTCTTGGCATTTTTGAAATGGGTTTTTGATGTTATTCCTTGAAGCATGGTCCTAGGAAATTGTGCTAGGATCCATTCGCCTTTAGTGGTGAATGGGTCCTCCTCACACAAAACACCCCTTTTTGAATTTAATTATGGTGGAATTTTAATGATTTCAATCCTAGATCTAATGTCAGCTTGGCTTATTTGAATTTAGAGGATAATCCTTAGATTTAGTATAAATATAAGGTTAATTCACATAGTTTCATCCTAGAAAATCTAAGTAACTTTATGCAAGCATCCTAGGAGTTTACAAGAGCATTATAAAGCATTTCAAAGGCATTCAATGGTATATTATCAAGCTTTTATTGCAGAAATCCAATATCATATCATCATGTCAAAGGCTTAGTGCATCAAACATGTGGTTGAGCTAATGTTGTTGATGTAGCACTGAAGATATATATTTGCAAGCATTGTTTTACATCTAATTTTAGATCAAGATCTACATTCTACATGGCCACTTCATGTTGCTTTATAGACTTACATCCCAAGACATCTTCCAAGTTGTCTACATTTCATACTTCAGTTTCATTATTTCATCATAAGGTTTAATTACCTAAATGGGGTTTGACTTAGGAAAACCCCTATTCTCTAACAATCAACAAGTTTGTATCCTCTTGAATGTGTATTTTCAGGTTCATAGATTGAAGATCAAGTGGAGAACAAGATTGTAACAAAATGTCAAAATTGTCAAGTTACAAAGTTGTCATCCATATTGCAAGAACACAAAAGTGAAACTACAAAATCTATTTCAAGTTTTCAAGAGTTGATCACTGAGGAGCTGAGAGTGCAAATCTTGAAGAGCATAACCCAGATCTTAGTTTTCAAAAATCCTAACAGGGACTCATTTGCCACTAAAGGCGAATGAGTCCTTTGTGACCTAAAAATAGCCTTCTTGCGGCAAGGTACACAACATTCTAGCCTTTTAAAACTTCCCTAATTGTTGTTGTAATAGTTAGGATTGATTTATGATTATTATTTGCATCATATCACACATAAAATCACATATTTTAGGGTGAAAACCAAGTGGTTTATCATTTTGATCAATTCATCTTGGTAAACTCTATTTTCCTCCTAAAAAAAATTTCCATGGCTGATCCTGGCCAATAAGGTGATGAGTCAAATTGCTAAGAATATCATTTTGACCCTTGCAAACCTAAAAGGAATCCTACTTACTTGGAATTCTCTATTGTCTCATCTCAAAATCTTTCTGAGGCCCTTAATGCTTTGCACTCTCATATGATCGCTCTAGACTAGAGCAATACTTCCTAGTCCCCCTAAGCTCGATTAGCTAAAGCTTAACTTTGACATCTTAGCCAAAGAAAACTTGGGTCAGGTGGGTGGGGGTGGTATCATTAAGGACCATAGCGGGAAAATGATATTGGTGCATGTGGTTAATCTTGGAGTTCAAACCTCCAATTTTGTGAAGGTGGCAAAAACCTACCATGGTGTTTGGCTTGCCATGTATGTAGGTATCTCCAACTTGGTTATTGAGGGAAACTCACACAACACTATAATGTTGTTGAGTGGGATGGCCAAACCTTGCTAGTCTCTCAAGGATCCTATCCTATCAATACACAATCTCATGATGAATATTGAAAGATGTATATCTACTCATGTGTATAGAAATGGTAATAAAGTGGTAGATTCCCTTGCCACCTTAGGAGCTTTCACTTATAAAATTAAAATATGGTATAATATCTCTCTTATCCCTAGACATGTGTGCGACTTAATTTCTGATGATGTCAAAGCACAACACCCTTGATCTCGAGCTAGATTTCTTTCCAATTCCTTTTGACAACTAGAACATTTGGAATTTATGGTATTCCACCTCCTCTAGCCAGTCTTTTCATAAAAAATTTCATTCTTGCCTTGGGAATTCTTCTAGTAATTTCTATAGCATTTTGTCTTTGGCTCTATTGATTGATATGGGTGGTGATTTGGTGAAGGGAAAACCCACCTCTTGTGAGGTGTGGAAAAATTAAATATATTTTTGGATGATTCTCCTATGTGGTAAATTGGCCTCATTTTTTGAGGGTATGGTGAGGCATTACCCTAATTTTTTGACTAAATTTTCTAACTACTGGAACAAGTCTAATGTAACCATTGGCGAGTACTCCTTCCATGTGAATATGGATCTAAATGCAAAATTCACTGGGCTTTACTTTGATGGGGCTTACATTCCCAGGAAGCCTAAGGGGCATTACCAAAAGGACATGGATAGGTTTCTAGAGGGAAAACAGGTTAACAGGTTGTAAAATGGTTTCAACTACATCGACCTTCTTGGGGTGTGGAGCAAGATTATGGAGGTGTTAATGACGTATGCCACATTGGAGGGTCACTTTCATAAGTTTCATGCCCATCTCTTTCCCATGTTAAATAATTGTAGATATAATGTCAAAATTAACTTTGCTTTTTGGGTCCTCTCATCTCTGGAATAATTTGTCAAAGGCTATTCTGGGTAAGAATAAAACCCTTCCCATCCATTAGGGGTTAATTTTTCATCTTTATCACCACCATGCCACTCTTTCTCCCTCCCTAACCTTTGTTAAAAAGAACACCCTGGTCATTAGAAACTTAACCATTCCCTTGGATGGCCCCCTTTCCACTTTTGGCCTTGAGGAGACTCTTTCCACAACTTGTAGAGTTACTAGGGTGAGGGGTAAAACCCTTGTTGTCGAGTACCCCACTCTCGACCTCAAAAATCATGTTTCGTTCCTTGACCCCACTCCCATTTCTACTTTTGGTTCTGATAAATCTGAGAACTTGCACGATGAGCCCTGGAAACCAACCCCTAAAAATTCTCTCCATAGCTCCCCTATCCACAATGATGTGTCTGAAGTTTACAAGTCCCCCCAGCCACTAAACTTCCCAACCCTCAAAGATCCCCCACCTGTGTGTTAATTTGGATGGTGCCTCTAGTGAGCCCAATTTGGATAAGGATGTTTGTGAGGCTTGTGTCCCCCTGAGGCAGAAGTTGAATGATATTTTAGTGATTGTCAACATTCTGAATGGCATTCTAAAGTGGCTTCTAGGCCAACTCGTCACTACAAAGGATAGAATTTAGGTTCTAGAAGCTAAGGTTCTCAAGCAAATGATTTTTTGGTTGGGTTAGATCAACAATTATAGTAAAGAGACTATCAAGAACACCATGGTCACAATACAAGTTTTTCAACAAGAAATGTGTAATAGTCAGGGTAAAAGGATGCAGAGGTTGGTCACGATGTTGGACATTCAAAGAGAAAAGGTAAGAAGGAGAGAAAACCTGCTCCACCAAGTACTGAGGATATCTTGACTACATGCAAGGGTCCCCTGACCTTTGACAAGAAAATTTTCTTGCTAGCTAAGGATTGGCATACCATTTGTGGCCTTCAACTTCAAGGAGACTAGTAGTTGGTCTGGTTCCCTGTTGATTTTATTATGTGCTCTATCTTTATTGTTCTTGTTGGTCTCTTAGTTGCAATTTTCCTTTTTCTTTCTAGGTGTCGCACTTCCCATGAGCCCCCTCATTGGGTCTCTATGGATATTTTTTAATGGTTATGGGCCCTTCTTGTTTTAATCTAATCAAAAAATATATAGGGCAAAGTATCGATATTATTAATGCTCAAAGAATCTAATTACAATCTTCACACAGTTTTTACTCTTCAATTACAATTTATTACAATTATTTTTACTTCAAGGCAACAAGATATATAATATCTTCAACCTTTATCAAACTTAGGAAAAAACTAGCTTTGTTTTTATTTCTTTATTTTAATTGTTTTAATTGTTTTAAAATCTTCATCTTTTCTAAAGATAAGATTATGCTTTCTTTCCATTCTATTTTTTTCATATCCAACAATTCAACACTTCCATTGAAAAATAAAATGATATCCATAATTAAGGACGAATGAACCAATCATACTCCAATCTTATATAAAACTAGTGACCTACATAAAATCCACACAAGCGAGCATAGAAATGAAAGACAGTGCAAACATAAAGATCAAAATAGGATGGTCTTGAACCACTCCTAAATCTAATTTATAAATGATAGAAGGTCTATAAAACATCACTACCAAATTATTTGTTTCATTGACTTAAGGTGTCAAAATGGGTTGGATTAATGGGACACATAGGGAATGGACTAAAGCTTTTCACATACATAGGCTTGATTTGGGTAGGGGATAAGGTTTGGTATATATGTTTTAGGAATGGGGAATATGAATTAAGATTTTGAATTTGGATCAATGCTTGGTAATGGATTAGGATTTGGGGATTGAGTTTGATGTGATTTTTAGGGATGGTTTTAAGGTTTAGGGGAGTTTGGTTAATTTACATTGGTGATTAGTATAAAGGTTTTGGGTTGATGTCGGATGATGTATACAAACTAAGGTTAAAGGAGATTGGACTTGATTTATTTATGGATATGAATTATGGATTATGGATTTTAAAATTTAATAATGGGTAGGAAGGGGATGGACTTGTTCGTATGAGACATCTTGGAATCATTTTTTTTAAAGTGACACTATGAAAATATTTCTTTTAAGGAATAGAATTTTCCAAAAATTTGACTTGGTTGACTTGATTCAAGTTTTATAAATAATAATAGTTTCAACACAAAAATCAACAAAGATGACACATTAATAAGCATAAATTATTCAACCAAGGTGTGTCAATTACCATGGACTCACCAATATATTATCTACTAAGATGTGGGTAGCTATAGAATGCAAATACTATGTACCAACTTTTCATAACTTACCATGGAGGACAAAGGCCTTCCCTATAGTTAGATCTACTTTTACAACTTGTAAGTATAATGTGAGAAGCTTATCAAGGCTAACCACTCACTGTTGCACCAAAAAAATGTGGCTAATGGTCTTAAGCTAGACTTACAAGTTAATTAAGAGTATCATCTTGTAATATAGGGGGATTTGCTACTCACGAGTTCTCTTCACTCAGAGAGCCTCATGGGGTGAACTTCCCTATACTACCTCAATGGAACAACAAGGAAGTTTCACAATCTGAAAGAGCAAGTCATAAACATTTTTTGGAAAAACTGACAAGCTCTCGACCAAAGGACGTCAACGCAAAATACAAATGACAGTGTGGCACGCTGGCGTCCCAGAGGTGCACTAGCGTCTCGTACAGACTAGAAAGTGAGTTTATCACAAAAATTGCCTAAAGTGACCACTTCTACTCTAAATGCTAAAAACCTTAGAATACAGCAAAATAACAAAGAGTGATAGAACTGAGATAAAGTAAAGAGTAAATGATAAAGATGAGGAGAAGAAAGGAACGAAACACTTACAACCATGCAAACGATGAAGCTTCAAGCTCGTGGGTGTCTTCAATATCTACACACAAGAGGGAGAGAGAAATGGTTGGGTGGCTGTATAGGGGCTTGCCTCAGTCAGACCCCGTTTTGGTGTTCCCACCTCCATAGACAGCCAGATAGATATAGAGAAAAGTAGAAATGAAGTAAAGAGCACTTAAAGCACTACAAAATAGTGTTATGCTACTAAACCAAGTAATAGATGAGAGTGAAAGCTTACCACCTCCACCAAGAGTGCTCAAGGATAATAGGGGAGAAAATGAGAGGAACTCAAGCCTTTGTTGCAATGGTGTTTGTTCCACACTTTCTCTACTAAAGTGGTGGAGTGTTCATGTTGTTGTTGTGAAGTGTAAAGTGTTTGGAGGGCTATGAGAGGGCTTAGAGAGAGCTAGGGTGAAGCTTGAAATGGAGGAAGAGTTGAAATGCTTCTTGAAGGAGTGAATATGAAGAAGAGATGAAGAGAAACGGCCATATTCAGGTCGGTAGGCCGAGGAGGGCATTACAAACCGACCCCCAATGGGAAGTGTAACGCCTCTGTAGGCTCCAGACGCGGGAATCTGTCAGGGACGTAAGCACATCGCGTGGATGTCTGTGCGTCGCATGAGTGTCCCTTATAGAAACGCCTCCACCAACACTCAAAACAGGCGCCAAGTGTGATGCAAGCAGTGGGCTTAGGTGGAATTAAGCCTCTGAACTTGGTTTTCTAAATTGGATAAAGGAAAAAATGGGATTTGCACATGGGGTGCAAATTCGCTCTTATAGATTTTTCCCCCACTTTAGCGAGCACTAACACTGATGAGTGCTCAGTAAAGTAGATCAAGAAAGAGTAGGGTTAGAAATGTATACCTAAACCGTCGAGGAAGCAGACTGTGATCTGGTGACCCTAAGAGTGTAGGGTCAAAAGAGGACTTCATAATTCCATGGAACTATGAAGCTAAAGAGAGAGCATATACTCAGGATGAAGAAGATGTAGATCTTCGATCTAGTATATACACAAGAGAAGAGAAAGATAGAAATGAACAAAGCATGCAGTGAAAGAAAAACCCGCTCAGGAGTACAAACCCACACCACAAAAGAGGCAATA
>VDFB02083758.1:0-17790 GCA_007258455.2 Sequoia sempervirens
GATATCCATTTTTAAAATTAAATGAATATACTTGTTTATAATGGATATCCATTATTTCCGATTTTTTTTTTTGCCTCGGTTATTGCGTCAATAATGCTTTGGGATTTGGCTTGGGGATGTCAAACCTGAAAAGTCAACTATCTCAATGTGTTTAGAGGTTTCCCTTGGTTTTTCAGAATTCACCTTTGTGTTGATGACTTTTTTATGTGAATTTGATGAAATGAAAAAGGTTTATTAAAGAAATTATCAACATTCTACCAATATAAGATATGCTTTATTTTGAATTTAATAGATAATCATTATTGATTTTCTACATGCATTATGTTTGAAGTCTTAATTGATAGGTTGATTGAAAAACATCCATAACTTTCAAGTTTCACATTGTTCAAATCCAAAAAATGTGTCACACTCTATGCTTTACAAACTATAGGTTAATTTTTTTGAATTAAATCTATTTTTGACCAAGTTAGGTTGGTGGGAAAATTAGTTTCAAATATTTTTTTAAAGTCCTATTAAAAAAATCATAAAAATCATAACTAATTATCTACTTGTAAAAAAATTACAAAAAAATATGCATCACATCTGAGCATTGCCCTTTACTTATATTGAAAGATTCAAAAAAAGAAAAAAGGCTCATACTTAGATTGGATGGAATGACACATGTTTTTTTATTTTTATTCAAAAATTATAGTACTGCTTCATTGACATTTCAAATTTTTGTCAAATAAATTTATTAATTTTCCTAAGAAAACTAGTAACCTACAAACTACATTCAAATTGCTACAAATTTTATTCCTACATATTTTCCAAATTGTGTTAATAACCTATTCAATTTTTTATGCCAAGTTGTTTAACTATATTTTTTTTTGTATTTTTATTGCTACTTAGAAGCATAGTTTGGTCCATCATGATTCTACACTCACCCAATATCCCAAGAATAAGCTCACTAATGGTACTACCATCTACTATTACAATTTAGAATGCATGAAAATAAAGCTTTTAGAGGTATTACCATCCACTACTATTACAATTTAGAATGTGTGAGAATAAAATCTTTTAGAGGTATTACCATCAGCTACTATTACAATATAGAATGCATGAAAATAAAGCTTTTAGAGGTATTACCATCCAAAGCATTACAATGTTAGTACATTTGCATCATAAACATCTTTAAAAATGATTAGTTGTTGATAATAAGTGTTGATGAAAAATAATTTGTTGCAACACCTTAATAAGAGCCAAATATCTTGAACAAGTCCACCCAACTTGGAAACAAAACAACAAATACCTTGAATGATGATGTAATACATTGACGCAGGTCTATTGACACTTGTTGTAGTGCTATATATAAACCAGTTTGAAAACACTACTAAAGGATCTCTAAAACCTCTAAAAATGGTCACACTAATACATTCCAAAAAATCCAAACTTCATAATACTCAATAAAATTCATGTAAAATTCTTCTACACACTATAATATAATACAAAGGTTGATAAACAAGTTGAAGATGTAAATCAATCATACTTTAGACTGTATCAACATTTAGAGGTGCTGCTAATATTAGAACAACAAAAAAAACACATAAAAACCCTTATCACAATCTTTTTCCCACTAAAACATGATATGAAAACATCATTGGCACACTAGTCACCTCCAATAAGGAGAAAAGAGCACCAAAAACTAGGCATCCCTATCACCACATTCCCATGCCTCCTTAGATAAGGTATGGCTCAACAATGCAACCAAACATGCAATCATTAAATGTATGACCTATTATTCTATAATCATTATCATCTCAAAACAATAGAAAAAATGTATTTCATACCAACTTCCACAAGGCTCCAACTAGGAGGGTGAATATGGCATTCCTGCAAGCATACAAATTTTCCAAAAGTCATCAATAATTCACTAAAATCGCATGATTCAATCACTCAAGGATTAGCAACAGAAAACCTCTTCAAACACATCCAATTTTTCCATCTCTACAACACCAACAACTAAAACTTCAATTTGAAGCACAACTATAATCCCTGAATGAAATTAATAAGACTAGTTAGGAGGCTTTCGTCCTTAAGAAGCCTTGTAAGAACTTAGGTTTACTCTGGCAACACAACAATATCAAATTCACAAGTCTAACTCTTCAAATGAGCTCGCATCCTCCTTATATAGCTTTTTGGAGGGAAATATTCAATTAAAAAATATAATAATTTTATTTTTCCCTCACAAAGGCCTTTTAGAAAATTTAATATTACTTTTCATGAGAAAAGAACCCCAAGCCTAGACATGCAACTTAAATACAACTTAACACCTTTCCAACAAGCTATTAAACTAAGTTGTCCTTTTAATTAAATAATAATTCAATGACCTACCCAAGTTGTAGAAAGCACTGAAACTATATTAGAAATAAACTCTAATCATCCCAAGATGATTCTGAAGACTTGGGATGATGATTCAAGCCAACCAAGCGACTTACTACAAATAGATTGCTCCTCCAAGAAGTTTGGAAAAGCCACCAAAGGTCAAAATTCACTTCTTGTCATACTGATCCAAATTTCCTACTAATCTCATTTCCAAGAGCCAAAGTCATTGAGCTAACCAACCCTAAGAACTCTAAGAAATTTTGTTTCTCCTCAACTCACTAGAAAGCTTACGAAAAAACTAAAAAATAGAGCTAAATGATCACAAATTGATTTTGCTCCAAATGGGGACATTATGAAAAAAGGTACATGGGGTACTAAAATAAGAAGAATTGAAGGCCCAACAAGTACAACAAACAGCCTCAAAAAGCACGCAACAAGAAACAAGCCAATCAGAGGGATAAGGGCCATTGTATACAACACCACTATCACCAAATAAGACATCATCCTCCATTGTTGCATCCCCAATGCAATCCATTATGATTTTTTACAACAACAAAAGTATATTCAATTGATTACAACTCTGTAGCTACTCAACTACCATTGGTGTTAGATCATAGGTAGATGTTTTGAGCATATCACCCCTCCAAAAGTTTCAACTTGGAGACATTTTTCACCAGAACTGCAAGGGAGGATATTCTTAAACAACATGTGGATTCAAAACAATTGGAAGATGTGATAACTACCATTCAAAATAAGTTGGTGCAATTGTAGAGGGATACATCACAACCACTTGGGAGATAATTTGAAGCAGTTAGTTGATGGGGTTATTAGGGAGATGAATAATTAGGCCACAACACTCTACACTAATGTTATAGTAGAGCTCGCAAAGGCCAAGATGGAAAAGGAAAGAAAGGAATGTTTTGCAGCTTATACCCACCTAGAGACAAATATTAATACTCTTGCAACTTACTCTCGTAAACATTAACACTATGTATCAGCTTTGTTTGCAATGGCCCTACTTGTCAAAGAACCATAAAGGATAGATGGATCAAATTGAGCTACAAATACAACAAGTGGCCACCACCTATGATTCCATGTAAGATATGAATGGTAAAATTAGAGCTCGATTGGAAGCTTTGCATTCTCAGCTATAGCAACTACAAGACCAACGAGAAGCAATATAGGCTCAGATTACACACTTGTTTGAAGTAGTAAGTTTGTGGCTTGCCCATGTCACTGGTTTTCTCCACAATGCAAAGAATGTGGCCCAGCAACTATAGATTCCATCCATGGTACCAGAAGTATAACACATCCTGGCACAGATCAATGCACAAGTGCAAGTTTTGCAATAAACAAAAATGCAATGGGACATCACATTACTCTAGCTAAAGGAGATCTACAAAATATTTTTCTTGCTAATTAATTCATTTTGCATGTCTAGAGGACAAGAAATTAGTTTGAAAGCAGAGATGATGTTGACAAGTGTATAGAAGAAGTCAGAACAAAGGTACATAAGCCATCATAACCCACCGCCAATAGTCACAGATGTAATGCAGAGCACAAGGCCTAATATGAATAGTTGTATATTGTAAGAGACACCTCTTGAATATCATGTATATGAATAGATAGTAAGATATTGTGAGAGAAAGAGAGATGTAGTAGCAAGATATAAGAAATGAATAAGATACATGTAAGAAAGCAAGAAGAAATAAAGAAGAAAAGGAAGTGTATTAAGTCTAGATTATATTGTATTAGATTATGTGAATATAAAATATAAAATATATTATTTCTATATATGACTTTTGTTAAGTGTCACATTATAATATTATGTATTGCATAACCTATGTTATTCTATTATTGCTTTTATTGGGGTATAAATACAACTCCTAATAATTCTTAGGGCTGAGAACTTCACTTCGATCTATGACTTAATTTTTTTTTTGCTAATACAAAGATTAATTAATTAAATAGATTTAGATAATCAATATTAGAAATGTGAAAGATGTTAATTGTGAATTATTAATTACTTAGTGACCTGAAATCAATTAATTAGATTAGTGAGAGAATATAACTTTAATTTGAAAATAATTAACTTATTTAATTGATTTATAAGAAATTAATGAAAAAAATAGAAACGAATACAAGATGTCTACAGTTTTCTTCTATAATATGCAGGGATTAAAGTGTATCATTATTCATATTTTCCTAGCGCTTCTCTGCTTGCTTTAGTGAGTATAACTGTTGATTAACTAATCTAATAAAGTTAGAACAGTTAGTTTTTCAAAAATCTCCTCATGCTTTATCTTGTAATGCTCACAACAAGCCAATTAACCGTATATTTGCCAACACAATAGATCTGTTCTACCCATCACAGTGAATCTATACGTGCACAACTCCCAAGTATAAGTGAACTCAACATGAGAGAGAAATATGTTGAAACATTTAGTGAAAGATAGTATATAAGTATATGCTTAAGTATGAATGGTGTATGCATGTATGTATTAAATGCATGCATAATTTTTCCAATAAGTGTAACTTCATCTGCATTAAGAAACGTTTCTATGAGCCAATATTATCAGATTTGTTGGAAAACCACCAAATCTACAACTCCCAGGTCAGGCAGGCCTAAACAAGGTCTGCCCACAGAAATAAAAACAAGCAAAGTATGAGGAAACTTGGAAGTCATGTTTGAGTTCTGAATATCTTAGTCAATTTTTTATTTTATTTTTATCAGTAAGAGGTAAAGCCAAATTTTATTAATATATCTAATATCGAAGGATCTTATATCTTATATTACAAGATATTCATTATAGGCTTAGATTCCAAACCAAAACAGCAACTGTTCTTGTCAGGATATAAACATCTGAAAGACCTCTAGTAGTCATAATTAAGTCCCAACCAGTATTGTGGCCAGAGGAACAAACTGTCTTTTGCAAAAATGGCTCAAATAACAAAGGACTTTGTTCATCTAGCATAGCTTTACTGCCACCACCTCACCTCTTTACCTTCCTCTGCAAGCTTAGATAACTCATCTGCTTCCATATTTGCCTCCTTATATACAGGATTAATAGTAAAACAATCAAAATAATCAAGAATTGATAGTATCCTTTCCAGTAAGGCTTTAAGTCTCCAGTTAGGTGTTTCAGACGTTCTCCAGAATAGTCAAATTTTTCATTCTATAAATATCTTTAACTATTGTTTGCTTCCATCACAAATATTTCTACCTATCAGGTACCTATCAGCCATTCAGTAATATCTTTAAATATTGTTTGCCTCCATCACATGATATTTATTTCACCATAATACTATGTTTATCAATTCCATTATTTAACAATCACTATCAGTTTCACTATATCCATGTTAAATTCTATAATGTGTAAGGAGGCATCGAATGAATCCTCTTTGTGAACTTCGGAATTACATTTAAGAAAGCACAAGTCCTTACATTACAATTCCACAACACCTGACAAAGCACGAGTCCTCTGTGTTCTCAAGTTTTACATTTTAGAGACCAAAAATCTGATTTTCTCATAATAATAATGTAACTACTAACATTGAATCAAGACCTTTGTTTTTTTCTCTTTTTCAAAAGATTTTATTATTTCAAACCCAATCATGTTATATGTGTCTAAAGTTTTCATGCGAGCACTACTTATTTCCATCACTTTTCATGACCCTTTTACAAAACATGGTTACTTCACATTATCCCCATCGGTATTATGAAGATTAGCAATCTTTGATGCAAAAATTTACGCAGTTTTTTGTCAAAAGCTTTCAAATCAGCAGTCCCTAACTATTTCATCTTGTCCCTGTTTTTGAAAGAGGGGTAAAAATTTATTAAAACAAAAAGAAGTACAACATCAGGCTTTACACAGCCTGTCAAACTCAACTAAATTGCCCAAATCATAAGCTAAATCCAGGGGTGGTAATTGACCTCTATCCACAATATCCCAATTTTGTATATGATTAGAGGCCCACTTAGCCAAACAATCCGCCACAATGTTCCAATCCCTAGGAATATGGTTGAAACTAACCGACTCCAAAGAAGCACAAATACCAAGAATTTGCTTGACAACAAAAGCTAAGCACCAGCTAACATCTTCTAAATCCTGCCTATTCAACATATTCACCATCACCTATGAATCAGACTCACAGACTCACATATGATCTTTCTCCACCCAAGCTGACAACCACACGTCAAAGCATATAAAATGGAAAGAGCTTCCATTAAGTTGTTAGTATGAACACCTTTGTAGATAGAAAAGATAAACTAAACAGTCCCAGAACTATCCCGCCCAACTCCACCAATGCCAGCATGACTAGGGTTCCCCCGAGAAGACCCATCCGTATTGATTTTCAGCACTCCCTGAGGAGGAGGAGACCATCTGCCCTCCCTATTTATCTTCTGCCTAGAATGACTAGCACACCTTCTTATGAACTGTCCCTGTTGAGGAGGAAGATTAAGGCAATTGCACCAAACCACCTCCTGAGGATCCACTGCTTGCGACAAATCACATTTTGCAGCAACAGTTTCTCCTAAAGAATGAAGAATTTTCCACCACAAATGATGGGCCCCATCATCACATCCTAAAATATCCTACGATTCCTTTCCAGCCATAAGTGCCAAATAATAAAGGGCCAAGAGCCCATGCAACCTAAAGGAGAGAGGAAGAGCCAAGAGCCTTGCCTCACCTGTCAAAAAAATCAGCCAAAGATGAGACATGCCAACATGACATATTCCACACACCCCACCAAAAGTGCCAAATCTCCCTAGCATAGGAGCATTGGAAGAAGAGATGTGAAACACTCTCCTCATAACTACAACACAAAACACACATCGAGGGGCCCTGAAAACCGCGTTTGCACAAATTATCCCACGTAAGGCACCTATTGTGAACCACCAACCACATGAAGAAGTTATAGTTGGGCCATGAGGACGAGTGCCAAACTTGTTTCCACCATGGGACCTCAATATCTCCAAACAACTACCTACCAAGCTGCCCATAACCAACAAAAAAAGAGTACTTTCCAGACAAATCATTGGCAGCCCAAGCCAAAACATCCTGTCCCCCCAAGGCACTACATTCACGAGAATCAAGAATCTGAGCCAGCTCACACCTATCTCCTTCAGACCCTCCTGGTGGCCAATCAAAAGAGTGCTTCCATCGAAAAGTA
Organism: Sequoia sempervirens; assembly: GCA_007258455.2. Classification (NCBI taxonomy): domain Eukaryota; kingdom Viridiplantae; phylum Streptophyta; class Pinopsida; order Cupressales; family Cupressaceae; genus Sequoia; species Sequoia sempervirens. Next base: position 7,537 of record VDFB02083758.1, read on the forward strand.
ACCGCCGATCCACTATGCTGAGCAACCTTATAATGCATAACAATGTCCCATCCAACAGTAGTAAAAATGTCACATAGAGACTAGAGGTGAGGATAAGTAGAAAGGATAGGAGGGTGCCCATCCCAAGAATCCAACGAAAACAAAGCCTAAGACCCTGAATGACAGATCCAAAAGAGCCCACTCTTGACCAACTGAGCCCCCAGTTTCAGAGTCTGCTAGATCATAGAACCCCGTCCCTCCAAAGGAAAGTGAGGAGCATCAAAAGAATTAATGCCTTTAAGATACTTGTGATTGAGAATACAGGCCCAAAGCTGATGTTGACTACTACACCAGGGCCAGTAGAGCTTAGTAGCAAGAGCTTGCCCATTCAAAATAGTAGAGCGTAACCCAAGGCCACCCTCCTTCTTCGGCCTACACAGTTTCCCACTTAACAAGGCTCCACTTAGCAGACAACAAGTTACCACCCCAAAGAAACTGTCGAGCTAGGGCATCAAACTCCTTAAGGAAATACATAGGGGTAGCTTGAACAAAGCACCTATAAGTAGGAAGAGCCTGGGTAACTAACTTAAGAAGGGTCACCCAAGCAGCAATAGATAGCCACCGATGAGTCCAATGAGTAACCTTCTTCCTTAACTTATCAAGCAACATCTGCCAGGAGGACCTAGGTTGCCTACCCACCACAAGAGGAATGCCCAGGTAGACAAAAGGAAGAGTCCCAATCTGAAACCTTAAAATAGCCGGCAATTCGCCTCTAAATAGCCTGGGGAGTATTAAAAAAGAAAATAGAAGACTTCTGCTCATTAACTTTTTGTCTCGAAGCAGCCAAGTAAGTATCCTAAGCCTGTCAAAAAGATTCAGCTTCACGAATTCGAGCTAACCCCATAAGAGACGTATCATCCAAAACTGGAGATGTGAAAGCGTGGGTAAACCATTACCCCACTGCCACCCATGAATCAAACCTTGAGAAACCTGAAGCTTAAGAAACCGGCCCAGCCCCTTAGCTATAATAATAAACAAAAAAGGAGATAGAGGGTCCCCTTGGCGAAGGCCCCTGGTGGCGCCAAAAAGCTCTAAAGGATCACCATTCACAATAACCGAAAAGGAAAGAGAAGTAACACAACTCATAACCCAGCTCACCCAATCAGAAGAAAAACCAAAGGCCAGAAGAATCTTCTGAAGAAAACTCCATTTCACTCTGTCATAAGCCTTAGCCATGTCCAACTTAATGAACATAGATTTCTCCTTCGAAGTCGCCATAGAATGTCTGACTTCTAAAGCCACCACCACACCATCCAGAATTTGACGACCAGCCACAAAACCCCCCTGTTCCTCATAAATGGCAAGAGGAAGACATGGTTTGAGCCTCTTAGCAATCATTTTAGTAATAATCTTGTACACCACATTACAGAGAGCAATGGGCCTAAAAAATTCAAGCCTATCAGCACCTTCCTTTTTAGGAATGAGAACCAGAAAAGTAGCATTCAAGGCTTGAAGCATCTATTTACTATGGAAGGATTCCCGGACAACCTCCAACAAATCCAAACTAATAATATCCCAAAACTCTTGAAAAAATTCAACCAAGAACCCATCAGGACCAGGAGCTTTACCCTTGTTCATCCCAAACACAACTTTCTCCACTTCAAACAAAGAAATTGGCTGAACAAGAGAATTATTCATCTCATTGGAAATCAAAGAAGGAATGCAAGCAAGGATCAAATTCTCATCGTCCTCAACTAAAGGTGAGTCTTCCTTAAAAAGAGCAAAGAAAAATTGTTGAGCCTCTCTAGACAAAGCCTGCGGAGAGGAAATCGGAACACCCTCAGAATTAACAAGAGAAGAAATATAACTCTTATTGCGACGAGCCTATACCGACTGATGGAAGAAGGCAGTATTCTTATCACCTTCCTGAAGCCAATCAACCCGAGCCTTTTGTTTTCAAAAAATCTCCTCCTAAAGCTCCCACTCCTCCACATTTCTCAAAGCCTGGGATTCAGCTTCTCCTAGAGCATCTGAAAATCCCAAGTCTTGAATTTGATGAGTAATCACATCAAGACATGTCTGAGCTTCCTTTCTCTTAGTTCGAAGGTTACCAAAACATAGCCTATTCCATCTCTTAAGATGATACTTAACATATTGCAGCTTCTTAACAAAAGAAAACATAGCAGTACCATAAGCAGAGGCTCATCTCTCCACCACTGGGCAACAAGCTCATGCAAGGAAGAATCCCAAAGTCACATAAGCTGAAATTTAAAAGGAGGATTCTTTGGAATAGTAAAAGATGAGGCTGAAAACTTGATAGGCCAATGATCTGAACCCCTCCAGTCAAGAATTTCAGAGCAAGTTACAAAGTGGCCACTTACCCAAAAATTGGAGACAAGAAATCTATCCAACCGTTCAAAGATCGCATCTAGCCCAATCCGTCGATTATTCCAGGTGAAAATCCCATTAGAAGGTTTCACATCAATTAAAGCAAGAGAGTCCACATTCATCCAAAAGAGATTAGAAGCAGGTCCAAGCCTAGCCAACCCCCCTCTTTTCTTCTCCAAACTCAAAACAGAATTAAAATCACCAACTAAGACCCACGGCAGATAAGGAGCACAAGAGTGAACATACCTAATATGAGCTCAAAGTTGAGCTTTACCACGGATATCAATCGGAGCATAAACATTAGAAACTAAAATAGTCTCACTAGATTCCAAAGCAGAAGCAACCATGGAGATAGAAGAATGGCTAGAGATCCACCAAAGAGGAACAACCTTACGTGGGTCCCAAAAAAGAGCCAAACCGCCATAGCTACCCTAAGAGCCAATACATTGACACTGACCAGAAAACCAAATACGAGGAGCATGTTGAAGCATGATGTCCACAGAAAGCTTAGTCTCCTGAACACAAAATATGTCAGGAAAATGAACAGCAACCAAATCATGAATAGCCTTTTGACAGGGGTGCTATTCAACCCCCTTACATTCCAAGAAAGAATAATCATGGAGGGGGTTGGGAGAAATGAGCATCTATGGGTTTAACTAACCCAGATTCCACCAACATATCCTCAGTACTTCGAATCTTCTCCATATCCTTCTTATGGCCAACTTTAGAGGAATTATCGAAATGACCCTTCTTAAGGGGCCGTTGCAGCACCCCGAGATCCTGAGAGGACCCCCTTCCTTTACCTGAAGACAAAACCTCTTTATCCAAATCCGCTAAGACAATATCATCCCTCAGCTCCTCAGGATCACCAAAATTTCCAAACTCCCTCTGCCCCTACTCCTGAGGCTACTCCCTAACCACAACTGCTTGCTTCGGCACTGTATCAACACCCATAGCATTAGCCCCAAAAGAAACCTCTACAGGAATCCCCTCCTCCAGGGCCAAATTATCCAAGGCCTCAAAATGGTTGAAACCCGCCTCACTCTACCTATCCTTAAAGGGTCGCTTTTGACCTCTCCCTTTAGCCCTCGATTTGACAAGAATGAACCCATCCTTATCATGCGCCCCTTCTGTCATAGGAGCTTTACCTCTCTCTCCCTTCACCGTCCCAGGCCTCGAAGAAGGAGGGGAAGAGACCCCAGCCGATTAGACAACCCGAGGACATTGGCACTGTAGGTGTCCATAGTCATGACAAATCCGGCAATGAAAAGGAAGAGGCTCATAGTCTAACGGCTTAACCCAAGAAGCAAAGCCAAGGAAAATTTCCAGAGAATCCGGCAAAGGGTTATTTAGATCCATCTCAACACAAATACGAGCATATGAAAATACCTTTTTATCAAGAGTATGTTGAGCAATAGCAACCAGCTTCCCCAACAAAGCTACAATTTGGAGCAAAATATCCTCCCTCCAAAACTCCAAAGGAAGCCGTGGCAATCTAACCCAAACAAGAACACTTGAGGGTAGTGCTACTATAGAATTAAATCCACCATGCCAGGGCTTCATGAATAGGCCAACATGATTATAAAAATAAGGCCCTCCCTCAAAAATGCAATTCCGATCCGAGATGCAAGAAAAATCAACCATGAAGTAACCATTTGCAGCCACCAAAATTTTGAAATCTCCTTCAACTTGCCAGGTTTGGCGGATCCAAGACTCCAGAGCCGAGAGAGAAATACGAATTCCAAGGAACTTGCAAATTAGAACATGTTTACTCCAATAAGAAATATCTTCCATCACCGATTTAGGGGAAACTACCAGGACCAGGTGATCTCAGCTCCGTGGCAAACATCCATTCACTTTCTATAGTTTTGAACTCTCAGCCACAAAAGAAGAATTTGATACCCGAGCAGGCATGCCCTAAGGAAAACCCTGAGACGGCATTGCCCCAGCAATCACCAAAGAGCTGGAAACCACAGCCATACTACCGAAGCTTCACCCGTCTCTCACCAAGCCGGGACCACAGCAAATTGAAGCCAAAGCAGAGAAATAAAAGACTGTGAACCAAGAAGAAACACGCCCAACACCAACACAATGCCTGCGCCAAACACCACCAGAAAGCCCCAGCGAGGCCAAGCAAAACACGCGCACCAGTTTGGAAAAAGAACCACCCCGCAGCCAGTAGAAATCCCCCCTCACAGAACAGACACCAAACGGCTAGGGCACGGATGCCCTAGCTCGCCCAGTCACTGTCGACAGTCCCCATCGTCAATCTTAGATCAAATCTTTTCCTGTTTGATACTACTTAAATTCAATCATTTTTTTATTTTTTATAATTTTTTTATTACAGAACACCTGTCCAAAACAGTTGTAAGTATTGAGACTAGCTAAAGTGGAATATCATTACAAGAGTGTACTCTAAGATTTAAAGGTTTACAGAAAAAGATTTCTAGTTACATCTACTCAATTTCTGTCACCAAGGTTCAAGGAATTAACCAACTATACTAAACTTCCCAACGGACAATTGAATACAAACTTATGAACTTTGCCAAAGAATAGAAGATCAACTTAACAATATGAAGTGAATGGAAAAGTTCTTGTATCAAAATATCCACTATGTATGTATAACTCCTGAGTGGTTCTTTGAAGGCGACAACCCACCTGTGATATTATGTATGCAAGGGTTTTTGAAATACATGACAAATAAACAAGCTAACCCTATAAACCTTTGATAACAATCAAACATCAAAGTTTCAAACTTTGTCTACAAAACAGAACAACTAAAACAGATTTTGAAGGGCACCTCAAACCCGCATAAAAAGCAGAGAACCAGCAGAATCACCGCAGCACAACAGAAAACTGTCAACCAACACTTGACCACCAAAACCAGGAGCAAAACAGACCAGAAGACTAGAAAGGCCACACCAACAGGTTTTGAGGCCATGTATGTTATTCCTTGTGTGAGTGGATAACTACGTGTGAAAGAGAAGACTTATAATCGACTCTTTCTCAGAGATGTTATAGGATCTAAAAGGAAGTAGATCTTGAAGAGTGTAGGGTAAGCGTAGCATATTATGATTCCTTAGTCTTACTGTAAGTTGAGCATCAACCAAAAATTTCTCTAACTTTTTTTTTGAAATTACCATCTTCTCAAATTTTGTGCAAAGCTTCGATTCTTTTTAATTTTATTTTAAATTTTATCAGACTATTTAATTGCAGAAAATTTCAGAGCTATGAAAAAATAGGGAAGTCCTCCTCCCCTTTCCACTTAGGTATTTGGCTTACTGCTAATGTCATCAACCATTATGGACACCATTACCTAAATCATTTATTCAACTATTTAATCTGCAAAAGAGTTTACAAGAATTGAGACAACTTCATTTAAAATAAGGCATCATGTATTCATACCATTAGTAGATTGCAGTTCAAGTAAACCCCTGAATTAGATTCGAACAGTGGGAGTGCAGTTCAAGTGGAAACCATGAACATCCATTACAGGTACCTCCTTGACCCAAGTTTGAGAGGCTAAAGCTCAAGGCTCAATCACTAGCCCTCTCTTCTTGGGACACCCTGAGTTCCAAGCTCTGCAGGAAAGCAGTTCTCCAGCAGGGGATACACATGCCATCTTCATGATCCAAGCCTCTGCCGCTGGATATAATGAACAGGAGTAGCAGCTGGATAAAAATGTCCAACAGTATCACATCTGCCTGGCAAGGGCTTCTAGTCCGGGTGGAGTTTAATTCCACAGATGTGATGATAAACAGGATTGCTTTTTTAAAAATTTAAATATGTTTTGAATCTAAAACCTTTTATTTGTTGTTGGAGTATTCTATCAGCTGATCTACTGGCCCCTCTTTGGTCAATCCATTGTGGATCCAAGTGCGATTCCAGGTGTTTGGGGCTTCTAACCTGGTTCTGAGACCACATGTTGAGATACAGTTCATATGGATCAGTTAGGACTTGAATTTAGGACCTTCCATTTGCTACTAAAGTGCTTTACCAACTGAACCAATGATACCTTTTTGACCATTCCATCGTTGATCCGGATGTGACTTATTTCCAACAACTCCAAATGCCTGAAGCTTTCTAGCCAAGTTGTAAAACCTCCACTGGTGATGCTTCTTTTTAGACCCTGAACTTTCCTTACCTTTAATGTATCCAGAAATCACCACCTGAGAAGAATTTCTTGAAAATCTAGTATTTGGCTTCTGATGCATCCATGATTTCATGCTCATAGGCGCTTCTTTTCCGTAAGCTGGATTAGCAATTCCCCAATACAGAAGCTCAAGCTGCTTTGAAAGTGCCGCAAGCTCATAATAATCAAACAAAGAGCTCCCACAAATCTCTGTTTCACATTCCTCTGAGGACAAGTCCCGAAAACTTGTGCACCCAGTATCAGAATCTGATCCAACTGTATCCAGTATTGCCAAACTGTTTTCCATCCAATTGTTGTTGTTGAGGAGGCCCATAGCCTCAAGCTTGAATCTTGTGGGTCGTCTTTCAATGGGGAATTGTTGTCTGGTTTGTATATTGGATTCTTCAACATGTTTAGATGGTGCTCCGGCTCCGTGCAGATACCATGCCCAAGCAGCTGCTTTTACATAATCCTCATGCTCTGTAATGGAGCTTCTCTTCTCCTTGCCTTTTTTCCACATTTCACAACTCTGGTTGGTTCAGAAATTCTTGGCCAAGTTACCTACATAAATTTATCTCATTATCTATTTCTTGAAAAATCCAGATAATGGTAGATTGAGAAGCAGAACCCAAATACAATTGTTTCATGGATGTTGCGATATAGATAACTCAAATCTTGGATATTTCCAGGATGTAGTTTTCAATGTTATCGTGGCATATCCAACTGAAATGAATAGTGAAGAGAAGATACTCAAGTGCGTGGAGGAAAAAACAAGAAAAACCTTTCGAAAAGGACAATTGGTTAATGGAGGGGACAGAGAGCCTGAGAGGGGCCAATAATTGATGGGATGTCAGATTTTGCCGCTTTCCTACCAATAATGAAAGGGAATCAGCTTTTTCTAGATAGATTCTTCAGTTGGATTGGGTTTTGTCTAGACATGTATGAATTTCTGCCCTCTACTCCAACGGACTTTCAAGCTGTGCATGTTCCAATTATTGAGAGGGTATTGTTGTTGTTTGATGAACATAATTAGGTATAGTAGCAATCTATATTATTGGAAATATAGACATACAATGTCTCTTATTCTATACACACAAAAAATACATTTAAATTAAAACATTTTTCAATGAGTAAATACAGATTGCGGATTAATAAGATTCAATACAAGGAATTTTTACAATTAGACAATTAACGGCTATTCTTTTGTTAAAAAAAATGTTTTTAAGAAAATGCAATTAACAATTGTGAAGTCAAACTCATAAACCTTAATCAACATCTTTTGAGCTTGTACTGAAATGAGAGACTTAAAATTGGGCATGAAGATCAAAAAATAAATAAAAGATAGAAACTACAACTTTGTCAAATGTTGTAATTTGCATGCACACAAAATGTGGAAATATCTAGAAGAAATACAAGTTGTTTAAGAAAATAAATTCCAATTAAATGTGCTCTCATGGAATGCAACACTTGCAAGATATGTACAAAATGAGCTTGTTGATAAATTACAAATAAATAGACAGAGAATATTTTACAAAACAAAATATAATAAAACTTTCAATTTCAATTGCTCATGTATATAGACAATCTACATGTGTCCTCTTAAAGGGATGGAAAAACTTAAGTGATGCTAAAGTCATTTAACCTTTAAAAGTCAAGTAAATAGTTGCATATTCTACCACTTGCCAATGAAAAGATTCATGAGGAATCAACAAAAAGTAATAATTTCTTGTAATTTTAAATTTGGTATATATATATATATATATAGATATATATAGAAGATTACAAAGTCAAACTATCATCAAACATGTGTTCTAAAATGTATGGTGAAAAGACAACCAAAATCAAATAGAACAAGAAAATAGTGTTCCAATAATATATCTCTTTCCTTGAAAATAGTGTTCCAATCATCGAATCTACAAAGGGAAAACAATAGATTGTGAAGGTTGGGTCTAAGCTTTAATTTTTATGGTTGCAATTATTTGCTATGTAAAATAGGAAAAAAATAAGAAATATTACTCTACCACTTTAATTTTTCATGATGTAAACTAATATCATTAAATGAAAATATAAATATATTACCATAAACAAACATTAATAAAATTAAATATATTGAAATCAAATATAAATATATACATCTTAATAACTTAAGATTTAAACAACCTTCACAACTTATTAATTTCCTTATTAAAATATAAAAATACTTTATAAATATGAAAATCTATAATTTTAACATATTTTTATATAAAAACAACATCAAAAATTATCAAATAAGATATTAATAAAACCCAAAAGATTCAACCCAAATAATACCCCATTTACAAACATGGGGTGTAGTTCATGAAAGGCATATCCATACATATCTCGGCCATTTATGTTCAAAATCTACAATGGATTCTTTCCATTTCATGATTTAGATTTTTCTAGATATTTAATAATGATTATTGGGATTGTGGAGTTACAAACAAATATTATGGAGGAGTCAACTATACCAAATAATTATGAATTCAAACAAGATTAATGTTGTACATAGATCTAAAGATTTAGAGACTTTGCATATATGATATATTTAGACATAATAATATATTTGTAAGATATAATTATATTTGTGTTTGTTTTGTTTTAATAAATAGATCATAATAATTTTTATAATAAATAATAAAAATATTTTGTGAACAAAATAAATACAATTTTTTAATAAATATTGTAATTTGAATTTTGGAAATCTTGTTTTTATTATCTATTTCATGTTACAATAATATTTGAAACTAAGTTTTTAACATTATTATTATAATGTTTGGTTTGAAAAAGATGACCATATCTATCCATAATTTGTGATCTATTTAGATATATATAGAAAAGCATATTAAAAATTAATTATGTTGACAAGCAATGTTAGGAAGAAAAATTTAATGAAGGTCATTTAATGTTTGATAAGGAAAAATAGGTTTTGAAGGGACCCCGAAACCCTTTACAAAGATGAAAAGTTGCAACAGAAATTAAACACTAAACCTAGCAGCCCAAAAAACCAAAAAGTTGACAAAAGATGTAACAAAAGCAACCCATCAACAATCCCAACAACAAAAAACACTAGCAAACTTGTTGAACCAAAAAAGGAAGCACTAGCTATAGTAACTTATCTAAAACATCAGTCGAGGCCATATTCTCCTTAATGACCTCCTCATGCATACTGATAACATCCTTCAACTCTTCAACAACAACATCAACCCTCATTTTTGTCTTACTTCTTCTCCTAAGGCACGGACCAGCCTGCAAGTCTTTATCCAGCGCAAGAGTAGAAGCCTTCACTTTCTCCACCAGGTAAGAGCCACTAACCTCTTCAATCATATTCTCCATATCACCCATGTCAAGAGGTTTACCCGTCCAATTCAACGCTTTCTCATTCTGAACAGAAAGACCCGTCGTAGTGGTCTTCAAAGAATTATTATTGATATTGACCACTATTTTTAGGTCCTATGACATCTTTCTAATTTTATCCTCCAAACTTGCAACTCTGTCTTCCAACATTTTATTAACAATACCTTCCAAAGAGGAAATCATTTCCTCGTGTGTAGCCCCCATACAACCAGCATCTACCAGAAGCTTATCAAGCTTAACATGCATTGATTTAACTTTTCCTTTTATTTCCCACTCCTTTCGGTTGCCCCTAAGAATAGCAACACAAACATCCTGCCAATTTTTCATCTAAAGATTGAGCTCCTTTACCTCAGTAAATAACCACTTAACCAAAGAAAGCA